>DWDU01000361.1:0-19771 GCA_018245575.1 Jemadia suekentonmiller | reverse complement strand
TTCATTGTTTCTCAAATGTTCAGTTTCTAACAATACTGATTTAATTTCTACTTCACCGCTATTATATTATGTCTCCTCGTTATCTACAATTCAACACCTGTCCAGTATTTCATATACAAAACGATCTAGTGTAATCCATTCCTTTGAAGTATTTGCTATCGATTTAAAATCAGATACAATGATATCATTAATGAGCTTCTTTGCTACTTTACAAAATGCTCTTACTTTTGATGAATGTACAAATTTCTTATTCACCATATTTTTCAAATCCTTATTATCTATCACTTCATTACTATTTTCCATATGCTTTATTTACACCGACTTGAATTTGACTGAATTCTATAGAACCGTCTTCTTTAATATCAGGATATAACATGGCAAATTGTGTAAAATCCATCTTAGAACATTGATTTAAGCCAAATGACTTTAAACTTAAACACGCTTGGTTGCTACGTATATTCTTAGCATTTTATTTAGACGTTTCACAATCCGTTAATACACGGACCCTGTCAGTTGTTACCAAATGACCACCCAATTCAGCATTCAGTAAATTATATCTATTTGGAGAAACGGTTGAACCATTATAACTAATATTTACAGGTTCGTCTACGCAAACAGATAGTTAATTGTTGTTCGTTACATCATTCATCTTGTATTCCTTTTTAGTGGAAACCTAAGATAAAATTATATTTATCTCTATATTCATGCATTCGGCTTAGTGGTCAAATTTCTTAAAACTATTTTTAAAAAAAGAAAATCACCGTGCTTCACAATTAATTTATTAAAAATGAGATATGACAAATAAGCTCCGTACAGAACGAAAATAATTTTAATCATATATAGTATATTATACTGGTAACTATTATGGTATGTTCAATGAGTCGCTGCTGATAACGACATAACTTACTTTTTCAATGGGTGTTAGTTCAAAATAATTTCCCATAACTTCCTCGATAATTTTTTCCCGTGGATTACTCCTAACATCTAAAATAAGGAGAATTCTGAATCAAGCGCCAAATACTCCTCTCACTCAAATATTTTGCACTTCCATGTTAGTCTTAAATTTTTATTCTAATGATTACACAACTTACCTGTCTTACAAACGCAAGACTTTGTTGATGATGATCCGCATTTACAGGAAACCTAAAACGACATTTGTATAATACATTTCAGTTCTATTTAACCTGTAGTTAAATGAATATTAAAAATAATTTTCTTCAGTCTATATACTTTCACTTTATTTTATTGAAAAAAATATCTACCTACTATTTAATTCTTTCCACTATATACTAAGGGTTACCTGATCTTCTGCTATTGGTATATATGGTACTGTTGTCATATAACTCCTGTTGCTAGATATCGTATTCAAAGCCTCAGGCCCTAGGACACATTGTGCTGCTCTCATATTCTTGAACTGACATGTTGGACCCTGACATGGATCTGGTCGCCACGCTGCAACATCAGTGCCAACTGCGCTTGGCACTGCGTGCATAGCACAATCAGGACCACAAGCTGCTGATTCTTTGTGCGGACAAACCTTCACTTCACCCTGCAAGTTAATGCTGCTGTTACGTAACATCACGCCAGTAATCCTCGAAGAGGAGTGTAGTACAGTTCCACTTTTCACTAGTTACGTTAACGTCCTACTATGTTACACATACGCAGACTCCGATCTACTACATACTAGAAAATCTACATTAGAAAATTCAATAGTGCTCGTCTCAGGATTCAAACCCTCTCGATCGGCAGTCGCACTTGCAACCAATACGACCAACGAGGCAGTCTGTCTTATGCTAATAAAAAATATTATTAAAGATCAGTTTTCCCTGAATATTTCAATATTGACTATACTTAAACCGCAGGTTCTCGACAAATCCTTGTAGAACGGTAGTTTCAAAAAAGCATTGGTTGTAATTCAAGGAACAGAAATATGGATTGTGCAAATCACCATCACCGAATAAAACGGGATTATTGCGAGAGATGAATGACTCGACTAATTCTCTATTTTTAACAAATTAATTGCACAAAATTCTTAGTTCATGAGCCCTTACCGCATCTTCTTTGTCTTGAGGTGGGCAAGGAGTCGAGTCCGTTGGTGGTCGGGGGGCTTTCTTTGTACAAATGCACGCTTTAGGTCCCTTGGGGCAATTACATTCACTGGCACCACCCCAACGTGGACAAGGATCCTAGAAAGATAAACCGTTGTTAAACATAACAAAAAGAAATACAAACAACTACGCAGTCATAATTTTACAAAATTCTAATGATATTTTAGGTACTTTTTCTTATAAGCAATGTACATCCATCAAACGGAAACTTAATATGGGAACCACTTAAATAATATTGGGCTAAAGGGCCACCCGATTAAATTCTTTAATATTAATCTCGTACACGTTCATTGGAAAGTTTATAAAGGCCTCATTAAAATATTCAGAATGCTTACCTTTTTAGCCGCGGTTTCTTTATCAACTTTAGGTGGACGAACGGCTTTAACTTGCTTTAAGCAAAGCATTAACTGCTTGTATGTATCAGAATCAAGCTAAAAATCAATTAAATTAAACCTTTAAATTTCAAATTAAATACATATATTTCAGTGATGTCAATAACTCTACCTGTCTTACCTCACATCTAGTTTTAACAGCACCACCTACAATGGTCAAGTTCAAATTCTTCTTCACAGTCGTCAATATGAAGTCTTGAAGAATCTGCCTTGTATTTTGGTCCAACTTCCCATTTCTGCTTTTCTTCAGACATTGTATCACTGCTTCAGCTACAGCTTTACCTGGACCTGTTCTTATTTGCCTTTCGAGGACCGTATACATGTTTTCAAAGACATTATCCAAGAACTTCTGTTTTACGCTCAGACATACGCAATCCATTGTATGATCAGGATTACAGTGATCTTCGCTATATAAGCATTCTCTCTCTGCAACACATCGCGGACAGTCTGTGCAAAACTTCCTGATGTCTATTGTGTCGGTACACTGGTGACACCTCGTGCATTTCACTTTGTAATTGGCTATTTCCTTATTAATCACTTTTATTTCGTCTTCAATAGATTGCTTTTTAGATTTACATCTATCCTTACACTGGTCGTATGATTGCGACAGTAGATCCAATTCATCTATCAATGTTTCTTTCTGATATAGTACAAAGGATATTTTAGTAAATTTATTAAAAAATTAAAGGATGTAACTTGATAAACATGTTTGGAATTTCTAATTGGATGAAATTCATATAAATAATCTGGTTACTACAAAAACAACCTTATTTCCTAATAATAAGAGTTATAACAAACAATAGCAGAACATAGTTCCAAAGTACAGCTGTTTTCAAACTATAAGGTTCAATTACCGTTAGAACCTGTAGCATTCGTTACGGTACATAATTCTTAAGGTTATAGGCAACTACGAGAGAACTTCCTACCCAAACGCTTTGACGTAGAATGCAAACCATCTATAACAAGTTTTGACAAACTATAACCGAGCAGTTTCCTTGGTTCGAAGGCGCTCTAAACAGTCGATGCAACAATCATTAAACCTCATCGAAAACTTTGAGTTATTTAAAATGATTTCACTAACGCTTTGCGCATTAACCTTATCGTCACGAAAATACTGCAGTGCGTGGTAGCAGAGTGAGCTACATCCTGAGGCTGAATAAAATAGGTGCCAAGCAAGCAAACAGAAAAGAACTTACGGCTATGGAACAAAGCTAGTACTGCTCAGACTGTCCCGGTTAATATACCAAAATGTAGGGTGTATATAATTGAGTACAGTAACAATATTGGTGCAGACCTCTGTCTTCATGTCTTCATTTTCAATTTTCTTTTGCAGTAATATCCGGTTAAGGTTAAGCAAGTCCGCTCTTGCTTCTTTTATGTATTGGTTGCCTTCGTTTTCTTTTTCTTCTTTATGTGCTTTCTCATCTCTAATCAAAGTTTCCTTTTTCGTGATGTCTCCTAATATTTTTTTTATTTTTTCCTAAGAAATATATAAAACACAAATTAGAATACTATTTTAACGATTATTGAACAATTAGCAATTAGAAAAAGATATTTTTCGGACCCTTGTATGAACTATTTACTTTGCAATTAATCACTGACGTATCCAAATCTCTTATCATGCTTCGTTTTGGACGAAAAACACGTTCATATTATACATATGGTGTACACTTTACATAGCGTTTGTATCCGCACGTGCTGTTCGTGGTAGGATGCGTGATGCATACTGCATGTGGGAATTATGCACACCATTATACTCAGTATATCACGAAACAGTGCAAAATAAGTTAAAAGGTAAAAAATATAACATCGCACCTGTATGCCCCAAAGAAATAAGCAGAGAAGTGTAGTAGGTACACTCTCACGTTTCACTAGTTACATTTAGTAATATTATGAAGTAGGAGGCACAAAATTTAAACGCCTATAATCACCGAAGAGGTTGACAGAGTAATGTAGAACACTCCCACATTTCACCAGTTACAGTCACAAACTAACTTAATTATTACAGTCATTTAGACATACCTCTGAATACTGTTTTTTTGTGCTAAGAGATTTCTTAGCCGCTTCAACCTCCTTCTTATTGTTCGCGATTCTTTGCTTATAACCTGCTATATCCACATTCATGCATTTAAGGTCATTTTTTTTCTGATTCAGTTTCTCAAATATCTCTTGATGACACATATTAATATTGTCGAATTGAGATTCTAAATCCTTCTTGTTTTTACACCACTTGTTTGCATTTGCCTCTGCTTCCTTAAGCTGTAATAAACGAGCAACTAATTATGTAACATAATGAATCCATGCTTTATTATTTCTTCATTTCGAGCGTCAATTAAATTGGCCAATCTTTTGTTCATTTCTACCTCTCAATGAAGCTATGATGATATAATATCATCATTTTTGAGCTAACACATAATCAATATTTGTGTATAAATACAAATTCAACCATCTATGCAAAGTCATTTTGTCGATACCTGTTTCATGAGCTCCTGCTGCCTGTCCTGTGATTCTTGATTTTTTTTCTTGTACGCGTCTTCCATACACGACCACATACAGTCAGCCTGTTTCAATAGTTGTACACCTTCCTTCTCTCTTTGCTCCAAATGCTGAATCTGATCTTGCAATGTCTTTTGCGCTGACATTAGGTCAGTTATCATCCCTTGACATTTTCTATCGAATGATGCGGCCTTACAAAAAAAATGTATGATCAAACACTACTTATAACTACTAATTTACGACTAGCCCAAAGGACTAGCAAATTGAAGGGGACTGTCGTATCTATTGCAGAACCGATAACCGTTGGAGTAGACGTATTTTAGAATGGAGACCACGTCTTGGCAAACGTAGTATAGGACCATCCGGCTAGGTGGAGTGAAGATATACGCAAAGTGGCTTGCAGTGATTGAATGCAAAGAATCTAAGATCGAGCTCAATGGCGTGTTAGTGAACAGGCCTATGTCCAGCACTGGACGGGGGAATAGGTTGGCAATGATGATGATTGCGTCATTCATCTACAATGAAATGAAGTCAAGTTCTTCGCGGCTATTAATCACTTTCTCTTCAGTCTGACTGACTTGCCAAATGAACGAAACGTCACTAAATATGAACATTACTTAACAACTATCGATTATGACATCAACCACTCACCCAATCAAAGTGACGTCGTATCCCTAAGTCCCTATACACAGCCGACAACAGTCTGTTTAAAAAAGTTGGAAATGCGTGATGAGAGGCGGTGGAAATTCCACGTAATCACAGTTGAAAAGATTCTTTTAAAGATTTTCCACTGAACCAAAGAAGAGCTTGTGCAATACAACGAGTATCAATACGTCACCTTACCTCTTTCAAATTGCAAAGAACTTGGCTCAACGGAAGAACAACGCTGGTCTCTTTATTTGACGACTGTGACTTAGAAGCGCAACATTTTGGCTTCGGAATCGGTTCCTTCTTGCTGTGGCAGCAGGCACTATAATATACATATAACCAATTATATAAGACGTACCCTTATATTTGAATGAATGCATAATTTTACACAAGTACATGTCGCATTTCACAAGAGTAAAAAGACTTTAAAATACGGTGGAATAATATTAAGTCCTGTGGGGGTAGCACCCAAATAAACCTGAATCTGAAAAGTATGCATCCTTATGTTTTGCGTAGAAGACTTATGATTAATAAGCAATATAGATAACGCTTATAAATTCAGTGACTAATTAGAATTACACAATTTTAAAATCGACAACGCCTGTTTCCCAGAAAAGGGACGCAGAAGACTGAAGCACATTTCGAGGATTCACACCCACTTATGCAACACGTCTCACCCTGAAATAGGGGGTGAGTGTGTTGCCATTATTAACCCGGGGACAAAGACAGACTCTGTGCTACAACTGGGAATTTTAAGTTAGGTAACCCAATTATACTCTTGCCGACCCGGTGATCGAACTCTTGACCAACAAATCGTCAAAATATTGGCAGCATTTAAAATCTATGTTCTTTTACAATCAAAATAAATACTGATTTTACAAGATTGAGCTATTTATCTTTCAAGTATGCGAGCATCGCCCATGAAACCGAATTTAATTGATTGATAACTACTCGTACTTACTTTTTTCCACTTCCCGGATCAGGTGATCTTTTGTCTTCATCTTTTTTCAAGCAGTTGTGAGCTGCCATATAACAGGAGAATCTCTGAGGTTGATACATACTGTTGTTTTCCACATCGAGATGATTTTGTACTGCTCTCTGTGGATGACTGTTCATTTTTATTCAGTAGTCATAGATTTGAAAGATACGCAAGCGCAGGTATTGCAAGAAGCCGTTCTCTGCGCACTCCACCCCGCATATGCTCAGCGTGGGGATTACGGGCCTTACCCCTCAAGGGAGGCTTATGTCCGGCAGTAGCAATAGGCTAATGTTAATGATAATAATGACAATTTTCAGGATAGTTTTCTATGCGTGGGTTGTGTGAAATACAATAAAGTACTTAATTCGTTTTTCCTTACCAGTAGTGTACATAAATTCATAATTATACCATGCTGAGAATAATGAGCAAACGCGCAACTCAGTATTCACTTTGAGTATAATAATTACGCAAAATATATAATAATGAATTTGCGTACGATCAGTTTGTCTTATTTGAATGGTGTAGCATTGCAAGTATGTCTAATATATGGAAATGGTTAAAAATGAAATACCTACACTTGAGTAAATACTAAAATTAAATAATATCAATACTAGTTACCGTTAATTAATATGTATAGACTGGCTTAACTCACGTTCGTTTTTTCAGGATGACCCAAATAGTTTCGGATTCGTATGTCGTTCACCATGAGCTCCCACCGATTGCAGCGAGGTCTTAGAGGAAACTTGGCGATAATTTATAACACTCACAACACATTTAATTATAAAATAGTTACCGTCAAGTTACAATCAGGGTTATCCTTTAGGATGTTCCAAAATTCGACATCAACCTGATACCGGGATCATTCCAGCATGCTTCGGGTGTGGCGTCTTTGAGATCTATGTGAGATACAGAGTTCAGTTCGTTGACCAATTCATCTAGAGCTTTGTAACGGCGTCGTAGGCAATCTGGGCTTTCAGGCATACTAAAAAATGACCACGAGTTAAAATTTAAGAGCATTAACAAGCCAGAAAACATATTCCTAGAAACGTCTTTCAGAGTAAAATTTTGTTACTCAGAATTCAATTATTTTTCTTTACATATTTAACTACTTAGTTCTTTCTTCTTAATAATGTTATCGTGACTCTCATTTAAAAATGTAAAAATGAGCAAACATGAGATAGCTGTGCATTTGTATCAAATGTCAAACTGAAATTACCTGCTTGCAGTTTATTTATTGTATAACGAACTAAGACTATTATTTATTATCACATCAGGTCCCTTGTGGGTGCGAGAAAGCATCCAGTGCCAAATATCTTCACCCTTACAGACCTGACATGCTTTTTCTACATACATCACTCTCATCATACATACACGCCGGTTTCAAAAACCTCTAATTCCTTCATTAATCAGAATTTGACTTACTTAGTTATGGCAAAACGAATTACACTTAATAGAAAAGGCTGTAAAATGTAACTTAGAATATAAAAAATACTAAACTTACATAATTGGTATTATTTTCAGGAAATATTCATTTTATGAAGATTAGAATCCATAAATAACAATTTAGTAGTTATTTATATCTACCGAAAATTTTAACATGCTACTATTGAATTTGAATATTGTGAATATTAAATTGTCTTATTAAGAATGTAAGTGGCCAATATTTTATCGAAAATGACCTTAATTTAATATGAAATAATGGGCATCGATTTCTTTAAAGTAAAATCACGATCGGTCATTAAGTTAATCTAGCTTGTACATGACGCCAGATTAGTTGTTTATAAAAAAACAAAATAAATATTTTAAATAGATGTAAGGTGGAAAAGACATAATCTAAGGCTACACTTATATTATGCCAAATTAAAAAGTTCGCCAGTAATGAAAATATATTTATAGTCTGTATAATAAAAGTCGTAAACTCAAAAACTCAAAAGTGTTCACAATGTTTACCATAGATATAGATAGATTACTATTAAGTATTAAGAAGGTTTATTCATGCCCTACTACATAGTATATCTTATCGCAAATAGATAAGGTTGAAAACTTTATAAATGTCTCCTGTTTCAGTTTGTTTAAATGGTATCTCAGGATGTTTATAACTTTATATTCTGATCATAGCAATATAGATAAAAGAGACATTTATCAAAGATAAGAAATGACGTTTTGTTTAACGTCAAATATATAAATAGTTATGTTTATTCGCGGTTGACGGATATTATTACTAGAATTACGAGAAAACTACCTATTTCACCAAATTCTTAGACATTCTTCTTGTTTTTCTTAAATAGTCTTTTGACATTCAGTCGTAAAGACAATGAGTGAATTTGGATCTGTAAGTATGATATTAAATTATATTTGTATATGCATTGTAGAATATTTAGAGATTTTTTTTTGAATGTCAACCTAAAGCAACAAGTGCTATGTGCTTGAGATTACAGTTGAGTCACACTTGACAATGTTGCAAAAGTAAAAAGTCTACTCAACAGGTAAAAGGTTAAGGTAGTAAGTGCCTGTTTTTAGAAATTCACTACAATATGTAAATATTGTAGTGAAGTAATTTGATGTAGACTAAGATAAAGCACATTTCCTTAAAACTCAAGTATTCACTGTTGCTCAAACAATTCCAAGTTATACATTGGGAGAAACATGTGAAATATAACTATCATTACATATTATTGCTGAAGTTTTCCATTTACTGCCTCCTTGGGTTGTAAGTGTGACTGCCCAGTGTCAGTGGAGGATCTGGGTTCCCGAGTTGGGCACTACTAAATTTTTGTAGTAGTGGCTCGGAGTCTGCATGTGTGCCTGGTATATGGCAATAGGCTCACCACCATTCCATAATGGGATGTAAAGGTAGCTAGTGAAACATAGGAGTGTTCTACATTCCTCTGCCTACCTCTTTACAGGTGTGATGTTACTTTTTTTATGTTTATTTTCATTTCAAGTCAGTATGATTATATAAAACTGGATTTTAAATTGTATTATTTTGTTATGTACATCTGTGTAAAATTTATAGGTAGTGTATTTTACATATCTTTTTTAAATCTTCACCCCTGTGTTCCCTGAAAAAGTAGGCAAATTAGGTACACTCCTACTATCCACCTATTAAATTCTATGTCCCAGCTTGGAATAGGGGGTGAGTGTGCTGTCATATGCCATGCACAAATACAGCCTCCAAGCTACTACTAGAAATACTGTTTAAATAAAAAAAAAATCCATATTACCCTACCCAGGAATCCAAGCCAGGACCTCTAAATCATATAACTTTATTTTATTACAGGAGCATCCAAGGAATTTGATCCCGGAATTATGCAAACAATTCTACCACTTAGGATGGGTTACCGGTACAGGTGGTGGGATTTCAATAAAAGAAGGGTAATGATTTCAATCTTATATGTTTCCAGTATAAAGCAATAGCTGCAATCTATTCATGCATTGCTCTTGTTGCAAGTCTTCCCCAGCCCCATGTCTAAGAGAAACCTGGAATATAACAATTGCTTTAAGATTACTAGATACATTAGCGTACAGTTGTGCCACTTAATGTTTATGATTGTAATAAAAAATGTAAATTCAAACCTGTAATCCCTGAAGAGGTAGGCAGAAGAGTTTAATCCCACTTTTTACTTATGTTTACAACTCATAATGGAATAGGTGGTGCGACTATTGCCATACACCAGACAAAGTTCAGACTTCAAAGCCACTAATAGAAATTTTGATTATAAATTCTAGTTAAAAATGCAATAAACATCTGATATAATTTTATGATTGTTAATTGTTGTATTGAGATCTACTTGTAATTCAGACACTAATCAATAATCTCTCTAGTGAAATTTCACTGAGCCACTGGATAAAAATGAGTAACCACTTGTTGAATATTATTACCAGTGGATTTACAGACTGAGCCGATTTGACTGATTTAAAATGGAAGCGAAAGAGATCTAACAACAGCCTTTGTGCCAAACACAATAAAAATATATGTGGAAAATGTATTAGAAAAACAGAGTTTACATGTAAAAAATGTTTTCAAAGGCTCTTACATTATATTTCTTTTGCATTTTGAATGAGTCAAAGTGGCTCAGTAAATCTAGTGTTAACAGTGTTTATGTTATACATATTAATTTACAAATATTGTTCTGCAGTGATAAAATATTTATAGCCCCATCTGGAGTGCAAAAGGAGAGAATGAAACCAGATGACTTATTCGTGCAAACCATTAATGATGAGGATATTGAACTGCCTCCACCTGGGAAAAAGTAAGTTTAAACATTCTAACTATTATGTGTATGGATCTGCCATGGTGATGTCATTCTAAATATGGTGGCAGATTAGTTAGTCATATCTACTGAAGACAAATAACTGATGGGGTATACAATTTCTGGAATGGAGTTTGCAGCTTAGTAAATAGTGCAGGTAAATGTAACACCACACCTGCAATACCTGAAGATGTAGACAAAGGAGTTGAATACATCCTACATTTCACCAGTTAAATGTAACTGGTGAAATATGGGACCACATGGATTTGTAGGATATAAATGTACATACTACCTATCCATATCCTGAGTCACTAATGGAAATTTTAACTAGAAATTCTAGTTAGAAAAATTGAATAGTATCCGACCCGGGATTCGAACTCAGTATCTCTAGAATGCCAGTGAAGCAACCACTCGACCAATGCGCAATGTAGTTCAGGTAAAGACAATAAAAATTTAATGTGAATATTTTTATTTCAGATTGAAGAAAAGTCAGTGTACACCACTGTTTATGTTAGCGTACAAGCAGCGTGGTGCGGGCGCCGTAATACATACACACTCCCCACATGCTGTTAGATGTACACTGTTGTATGACAAGGAATTTGTTATAACACACCAAGAAATGATAAAGGTTGGTTGGATTCACTTCTAATGTTTTGAATGAGTTTATAATATATTTTTCCCCAATGCATATGTGTGTAAAAATATTTTTTCCAGGGCATAAAAGATGCTGAACTCGGTCGTTACCTTCGTTACGATGAAAAGCTAGTAGTACCGATAATAGAAAATACTCCGTTTGAAAAAGATCTTGCTGGTAGCTTAGCTGAGGCGTTACATGAGTACCCTGGCACCAGTGCAGTGTTGGTGAGACGACATGGAGTCTATGTGTGGGGTAATAGTTGGCAGCAGGCGAAAACAATGTAAGTTACAGTAAATTTTATAATATGTATTTATTATTATTACACTGTAATTTTTGCTTCAGAATTAAATTGTAGGTACACAGTCACTGTAAAGGTGGAGTGGAGGTAACCACACTTCCAAATTCATTCCGATCACTACCTCCGGAAGTATTAATAATTCTGATATTCAAATAATCCAAGGCGTAGCGGCACGCCATTGGTCTTGGACCATCCGATTCCATTTCGAATGATTTAATCACCTCGCGACAATTATATAAATACCGGTCTTTTTTTGTTGTGTTCAATTGTAATTTATGATAGTATAATTTGGTAGTGCTAATTTACCAGGCACTGACTTGTGACTTACACTCTCCACTGTGAATGTACCGTGTCTTTCTTAGGAATAGGCCCTTCCTACTAAACTCCCTTGTGTTATTCATTCATTACCTAAGTATAAAAAATTGTTCACAGGACCGAATGTTATGATTATTTGTTTGAAATGGCTGTAGAAATGAAGAAACTTGGCATGGACCCTGCCCATAACCCAGAAACTGTCAAAAATGGAAAATAAATTTCTTTGTAAATTATTTTAATATGTAAGGATTAGTTTCATTCTATATAGTTTATTTTTGTAATTTGTTTCAATAAATATTTCTCAAAATGATTAATACTTCACAAATTTTTACTTCCATTTCTTAATAATTCAACGAAAATACTGTGCGATACGACATTGACGGTTCCATATTCACTTTCAGTAACTATGTTTTCTGGCTTTATAGTTTTTTTATTGATTCCATACATGCTTGACGTGCAATTTTTAAGAATTATATCTTTAACGTTTTCTAATTCTGCTTTCGATAAAAGATTAACTTCAGAAAAATTGTCGTCTAGCTGTGGTCTATCACTTTTAGCCATTTCATACAAAGCCCTTAGGTCTAAGGAGGATTTGTTTTTCTTCTTACAGATGGCCTGCTTTCTTTTAAGTACTCTTTTAAGGTCATTAATGTATGGTTTATTTTCTGTTACTTTCGCATCTATTATTTCGATTTCATTTTTATTTAGCTCCTTTAAATCCTCTTCAGCAATGTCAAAATCCTGTTTAACGTTAGATGGCAAGTTGAAAATTGTATTGTCTGAAAACATAAGAGAATTGAATTTCACTAAATGTGAAGTAAAGGCGATGGCATTTTGATATAATGAGGAAAATCAAAATTTACTATGCCATAGTACTAAAAAAAATATTACAACTCGTTGTATCTACCGTTGTACGTTGTACCTTTCTAGATTTAGTTTGTTAACGCTTCCCATAGTTTTTCTCTTCTGTTTTAAAATATTTCTTACCTTTCCGATTACAATTTCCAGGACGAATTGAGAAGTAAGCTCTCATCTTTTGTACAACTGCATTTTTGTCATCATCATAAACATCGTATTCCATACACACTACTTTTTCGTCTAGTCTTCTGATTTCTACATTGTCTTTTCTAAATTTTCTAAACTTTTCTGCAATCACTTTTATATGGGGTACTTCTGATATTCTAATATTCTTTATCAACAACTCAGATGTTTCATGGCGAAGAGCTCTACCTGAAATTAATGTTTCTTGTAGAGTACTGTGTTGTTAATAATCGGATCTATATTCCCCTACTCAGCAAGTCCATAGCACTGTGTGTTGTAAATTATATTTATACAACAAATTTCTAATAGACTTACTTCCTTTTTTGACGATTTTATCAACCTCATCAATGTCTTCAATGTTTTGCCACTGAGACCCGTCTGCGATTTCTACATACGATGGTAGGAGAATTTCATCTGGACTAATATATTGCGAACTGTCGTCCACTTTATTAGTACTTGGGCAAAGAACCTTTCGCAATTCTTTTATCTGATTTATTGTCTCCGGAATTATTGGATCGAAACCATACTGCTGCATTAACAAACTTTGGTACTGTAAAAATATTGTAACTTATATTTTACATTACATAGTAAGTTATTAATAAAACAGCTATTATTCTATACAAGAACATAAACGCACAAAGAACATAAATTATGAGTAATTTAAATAATTACAAATAAGTGACCAGTGAATCGGTTGACAGCATAATCTATTACAATACACTTGAATTGTGTACATCTGGAACGCACATGTATAATTTTACATTTATCATCAGCCTATGTCCACTACTGGTCATAGGTTTTCTGGGGATATCAAAGCAGACTTTTCGGACCGCCTAACCTGCTGGCCGTAGGCAGCTAGGATATGTAGCTGAGCCTAAATACGCCACTTCATATTCCATTCAGCCAGCGCCGGGTTTAATCGTCTGTTAGTGGTTTGTTGCCCTGGTATCCCGGTGTGGGGTTGGGTAGTGTATCATTTCTTCACCCCATTACGGACACGGGTATATCTATATTACTAAACTCTGGCAACCCTGATTCTCTTAAAATTTTCTTTTTATTCCTTATACAAAATGAAAATTAAATACGGAGCTATATGATCCTATTGTTAGCTATTTTTTGTTCTCCATCTTAAAACATGCTATGTAAAAAATACCTGATCAGTACCATCCACTTCAGTTAATTGAGCAAAGTCCTTCTTTCCAGGTGTAAAGTAGCAAGACCTGTCCGTGACATTTTTACCACTTTTAAATGGATTTCTCCTTGATTTTGGTGGTAGAACTTCTTCTATGTCATAATTTTTATTTTGTTTGTTATTTGAATCACTATCGTTTTTCTTTAAAGTAGACCGCCCGACTTTTCGATTTCTATTCATTTTTTCAATATAACTTGGACTTTAACAGATTTTTTTACCATTTTCTTGATGTGCTTTTGATATATTATATACTCAAATACTTATGAAACACTCCTGTATGGCAGTGTCAAAATTATATTACATGTTCGCTTTCGATGTGCCTTGATTACATTTTAATAATTACAAAGCTTTATTTCATGTCTAAAAAGGTACTCTTCATATAAAACGGAATACAAGAGATCTAAACATAAAACAAGAGACAGAAATGAAAATTTACATATCTGTAATTTTCAAAGTAGACAAATATTTTGCATATGTTATACATTTTTGTTCTTTTTCAAATTAAGGCTTAAATTTATGTTCTACAATTTTATTAAGATACAATACACATGTCTGGCTCGTTAGTTCAGTTATTAGTAAACCTGACTCCTGAACCGGCGTCGTGGCTTCTATTCTTATCGAAAACTAATGTTTTGAGATAAGCAGAAGTATTTGTTCTGTCTGGCTGTAAAAAACTATATGTTTATAAGCCGTCTGCTTCCCATAAGAAAAACTCTCTGAGCCCTTATTTTTGGATGTGTGTTGGGATAAAAAGTGTAGGTAACGATATCCCAAGAATTTTTATTTATTATTTACATTTGAGTAATTGTAATAATCGTTCAATTTTCTCTTAATACGCTACGTACCTAATCTAGATTTAGCTGGTCATGATAAATATTAAGTAGATTGGGAATCAGTGCTTAAATCTTACATTAAAGATGACAACATTATGCTGTCAATGTTAGATTGACAATGACAAGTGACAACAATAAACTTTAGCAATATCAATAATAGTGAATTCATGATTTGATAATGTTGTGGCATATAAAATTTGATTTAATACTTAATACGGTCGCTGTAAACCCACGAATCAATGCCCAAGTAAAGAATTGATAATAATTATAAACAAACACGGAAATATGGGAGACCTTACGTACTGTACAGTATGTTTGGGGATGAACGTAAAGATGTTTGAAATGAATTCTTCTATGCTTACAACTTACAGTGAATTGATATCAATAAAAGTAAGTGTTAGTGTCTCTACGAACTTCATATTCCTTCTCTGATGTTTTCACTCCCGAGTTGACTAATCTATAAATTACGCTTTTACTATTTATATAATTTTTACTACAATTAACAAATTAAAATACAAGTCTATAAAGCGCTCTGTTATCATTTAAAGCTATATTTATGATATTATTTTTGTTTCTTATTAAACTATTAGCATCTACTTCAGATATCAGCATGGGTCAGAGACAAAAATAGCCAAGGGACCATACATAAGTTAAGTGTTGCATGCTCAGGCTGAGTTGACAATGTGATAATTGCATACAAATACTTATTTTCTGTAAGATTCTATACATACAATAGGGAATACAATAGCAAAATAAAACAATAGTTAATTAAGATTTAAAAGAAAGTACTCTTTGCCCCTTCGTACACAAGACTATGCAAGTCTTATTAGTAGATATTCGACGACTTTAGTTTCAAGCAACTACTGCCATACAAATCCAATAAGGTTCACCCAAAAGTTGCATCATCGACATTCGTGACACGGCTAGATTTGTATGGCGGTAGTGGCTTGGAGTCTAAAGTTGTCGAGTGTTGAAGACTTGCATAGCCTTGTGTATGTAGGGCCTTACTATGCAGTTTCAAATTGACACTGAATAGTAAAGTGCCCACCTTCTATGTGAAATACTAGACAATTTAATATGAATGCAAATAAAAAGTGCAAGTACATCAGTCACTTTTGTAACATAAACAACAAATGGAGGTAAATGGAGTCACTAGTTAACTTCACTGATAGACTAATGTTTATTTTCAGAACACTTCAAGCTTACACAAAATGTATGCATGTTTTGAATGCACACATTTGTTGCATAAATATGGACAGTTCAAAGAAAAATGCTGCAAAGCATACAATATTCTTCTTAGTGCTACTGTGGGCTCTTTTAAGGTGAGGCTAATTACATTGTCATTTTTGCTGATAAGCTTGTAACATTGGATATTGTTATTGTTCCACCTCTATTTAAATAATAATTAAATGTACATAATATACCACCAGCAGTATTTAAGAAGGCCTAAAGTTTCATATGATACTATGTAAGAGGTCTTTCGTAAATGTAATGTTATAGAGTTTCATATGTTTTAGATGTTTATAACAGTGTGGTCAAATGTTTAAATAATTTCAATTTTGTTTAAGGTAACAGGAGAAATTTTAAAATGTATAGATCGTAAGAAACATAATTTAGAATCAAAACTGGTCATTGAAGGTGTAACTACTAAGTATCATATAATTGAACCACAAAGTGAGCATGTGAGTCCAAATGACAAATTAAATGAAGAAGTAAAGATAGAATCATTGATAGATAAAGGAAAAGAACAAACCAGAGATAGTCATTTTTACCAGGTAACATCAGAAAAAGATGATCATGTTGTATTATCACGTTTCCATAATGTTCTGATTATCGATGATCAAACATCATATGGTGGTGAACAAATGAAAAATGAAGTTTTTGTTGACAACACACAAAGTGACATTGATAATAACTTTCAATCTGTAGATATGCTAGAAATTGAAAGTGCTGAGTTCAATGACGATAATGCAACGAATATCAACATTGGAGAAATAAAGATAGAGTTGGAATTGGAAAATTCAGAGCCAGGTAATAATAGAAACGATCTAAAGTACTTTGAGAGTGATTCTGCCAGTGATATAGACAGTGACAGTGATAGTGATGGGTTAAATGAAATATTAGCCAGGTATTCTGTAAAAAGTAGCAGTGTATGTAAAGAAGACTATAATACAAAGTCGAAAAAGAGGAAATTAGAAAGCACAAACAACAAAAATTCAGTGTTGAAGAAAGAAAGTAAGAAAAGAAAAATAAACAAAAATACTTTGAATGAAACTATAAAAGATAGTAAACTACTATCAAGTGGATGTGATAAGAAACATATCTCATTGAATCTGCTTCAAAAAAAGAATTTAAGAAGTTTGAAATTTTTGGAAAAGAAAAAAGCTGAAAAGAAAGCCAATCGTTCATTTGATCCAAGTGTATATAAAGATTATGCAACAATTGTCAAACTGACGCCAGAAGACGCGAGGCACGAAGTGTTGCTAAGAAAGGAATCAAGTAACTACATGAGATGTGTATACAAATGTGAATTATGTTACAGAGGCTTTAATATGCAGTCAACATTTCAAACACATATGAATAAGCATAGCTTGGTAGGAGTGTTAGTTTTATTTTAAATAAAGAAAAACACAAACACAAACAATCATACATAATTTACATAAATATCCCTTGGGATTGGGATTTACATAAGAAAATGTAACATCACCACTGTAATCCCTGTAGAGGTTGGCAGAAGTGTGTATTACACTCTAATGTTCCACCAGTTACAGTTATATCCCACAATGGAATAGGTGGTCAGCCTATTGCCATTGCAGATCAAGATTTATAATTTCTATTATTTATATTTCAACTAAAAGTAATGTAACAGTTTGACATATACACCATACACATTATATTATCTACCCTCCAACATATTACATATTGTATAAATCGTTTCAGGAACATGGCTCTCATGAGTGTGATATCTGTCAGTTGAGATTTTTCGCTAAAAAGGACCTCCGGAGTCACCTACTCAATCGTCACACACGGAAATTCATTTGCAAACTTTGCCCTTACATCAGCTATGGATCGTAAGTAGATGAAATTAAAAAGAATTATAATAATTCAGCTTTGTCATTTTCATGTTTTCTTTACAAGTTAATTTTTAAAATCTCCAGACCATAATTTGTCATTTCTTTATTCTTACTTTTTATTTTTAGTGCCCGCTTTAAGTGTTACAATTTATAATGCTATATCCTATTTATCTGTCAATATATTTTCATAAAATACTTTATTAATTCTATGGGTTTTTCAAAATTTTTAAAAAAATGTTTTCAAAATATTTTATATACAGAAAGCATTTTTACACATATATATTTTTGTACATAATTCCTGTTGAATCATTGTGCATTTCAGAACTCAAGCAAAAAATCACATGTACTTACACAAAGGCAAGGAATATTTATGTAAGGATTGTGGGGAGAAATTCAAGTATGTAATTTCATTTGATACATCTGGTTACTAATATAGGAGAAAGTGTGTTTTTTGCAATTGTGAATGAAAATTATTTGAAGAGATGATGCCATGTGTCAGAGACAATTTATTAGGAAATGTTAAAAATGTTCAATAACATGTAACTTTTATATAGTGAAGAAATTGTAATTGACAGCAGATTTAAGTCAACCGTGCATTTACATCTTGTTTTTGATTAAAATTGTTTTATTGGACATATTATTTCAAATCTTCGAGCTAAATCATGAGTGTTGTTTACTCTACAATCTTCATTTGTGGCTGTTTCTTGCTCCATTTCATTTGTTAAAAAAGAACTTAAACGTTATGTCCCCTTCCAGATATCCTAACAGCCTTTTAACACACCAACGCATAAAACATAATGTCGAGCTTGTGTGTGATCTATGCGGAAATACCTTTGGATCAGCGAAAGGGTTGGAAGTTCATAAAAATTTGCTACATAAAAGGGTAAGTTCATTACGAGTAGAACTCCAAATGGGAAATAAGTAATATAAGATGACACATTAATAATATTATCGCTAAATAATTCCTTGTGTGTGTATTGTGCTTGCTTGGAACAAAGTTTTCTTATATTCTTTTTACTATAATTTACAATAATCTTTTCTATAATTATCCACGTCCATGTCCAACACCAAAGCGATAATGAGTTGGTGACAGCTGTGCTTTTTGGGCCTTGGATGGGTATCACGGATGCAATAACAAGAAATGCATTAGTTGCTATGTAATTTTCTAAATACATTATAAATTACTCCTATTACGTCGTTGACAGGAAAAGAACGAGCGCCTGGGCCCGCGCTGCGACGACTGCGACGTGCACTTCACGAACGCCACGGCCTGGAAGCGGCACCTGGTGCTGTGCTCCAAGCATAAGCTGAGGTAGACTCCTGTTGGTTTCTTTGAATTTTTTATACAAGCCTGAGACACACGGTTTCTTATTCCCTCACATCCCAGTTTGTAAAATTCAGTGTAAGTACATTAATGTACGGCGACATGGCGCGGTCTGCTTAGGCACAGTCTGGCCGCCTATGGGAAGCAGGCGGGGCGAGAAGCTGTGCTCTGCGATCCCCAA
>DWDU01000360.1:0-19779 GCA_018245575.1 Jemadia suekentonmiller | reverse complement strand
TAACTGGTGAAACGTGGGAGTGTTCTACACTCCTCTGCCTACCTCTTCGGGGATAACAGGCGTGATGTTACGTTTATCACATTTATCATTAAAAACAAAAATTGAGTCACTACAAATTACATTTATCTTTACAAACAATTTAAAATAATTACGAACAATAACATTTATCGTAAGAAACAAAACAATTTAAAAAAAAATATTAGCGGTACATTGGCAGCATTTAATATGTTAGGTGAGAGGGTTCAGTTCATTACCGACCGGATTAAGAAGGGTTAGTGGGTCTAAGGAATCCGGATGAGCGTTGGAGGGTTGGATTTCTTTGAAAATAGACTTCGAATGTTAACTCTTTGTAACAAGTTTTATATGGGACCTTATAACTTATTTCTACATTTTTAACGAGTATAATCGACCATGTTATTATTATTTCAAAAACAAATATTTTGTTACGTTGTCATAATGTTATAAAGTGTATATAAAATAAAATATTTTATTGTAGTTTTGTAATAAAATTTGGTTATTTGTGTCCTGGTAAAGGTACTTGACGTAAGAATAAAAAAGACAAAGCTAAAGTAAGGTCAGTAAATAAATAACATACCTACTGACATCCATCATAGTAATCAGAACGCCATATCGACGAAACCGATATCCCTTAGGAAAAAAAATCGAACCTTTTAATACTGGTGAAAAAAAAAAACTAGCGTTATCGAGTCTTGAATTTTTTCATGGGGTACTATGAAACCAAATAGGTATATTATCGATACCGAAGTGAATGCTGAATTGGCCAAGCAACTATGCCTGCTGTATTGTATTATTATTACGAGTTGTATACATATTATGACAAAAAATAATACAAGTTACAATGTTTTCGTCTGCGCTCCACACGTAGTAGTCTTCCTTGCAATATATCGTGTTAACCCTGGTGTCGCTCGGGTTTCCCTTATTTATTGTTATTTTTCTATTTTGCCAGCAGATGTGCCGCACTATGATTTACGGTTGTGTATTAAGGAATTTACGAGAATTACGACACCGGTCAGCGTATAATATGAACGTAGGTACATATATTTTTTTGCGTCTTATAGATTTTATTTTTGTTACTGTGTACGAAGCTTAATAATTTTCTGTATAGCGGTATTATATCATTTTGAATTCGAATATTTGACGAAATGGGGTTTCTATTAGATTTTAAAAAGCCGCGTCTGGTTTTGTTCGAACACTTTTTTGTTATTTATAACTTTTTAATAAGTCACGATAAAAATGAATTACTTTTTCAGAATTGGACTACAAAGTAAAACTATTTTTCTTCATAACCGACATATAAAAGTCGTGTGTTCAACTTGTATATTTAATTCATTTCAAGTTGCAGGAGACTTCTGCAACTTAACATCTAGTATGTAAACCATCATAAATATTAATGCAACTCGATCATATCATCATCATTTTACCCTTTATCCTTTTCACATACAAGGCGCTAAAGGCAATAAAACATGTGTGTAATCGGAGAACCAGTTAACATACGTCCGCTCTCGCCGAGCGCTGACACCCTACTGTCATAAATCAGTGCTGCCGCCAAACGACAATATGGGGAACAAAACATGTGTTTACCGCGGAGTTAATTTGTCGAATTTATCTGCTTGTCTGTGGTGTTGTTGTATTGAGAAATATTACGTTCTCTCGATTTGTCGGTTTATTTATTGTAAAAAAAAAGAAACATCCCGCCTGTAAGAGGTAGTGCTACCAACGGCGCCAGCTAGGAACTCAAAGTTTTTTGTAATTAGGTTTGGGTGTTATGTATGTAAGTGTTGGTAAGAAGCTATAGTAGAACTGAATTTTAATTAGAACCCCTGATGTAACAAGAGTTACACATATCCAAACTGTCAAGTGCGATACAGGTACTGAACAGAATTTCAAAGGCACTCAATTTCCTCGCTGCAACCGTTATGACATATTTCACTGATTTCCCCTTTAAGTCATAATACTTGGATATATAGGCATAGGAAACGTTTATACATACATAAGTAATGAGAATAAAATTAAAAGTCCTCACGGTTGATTAAAATAAATTCTTTAGCAGAATCTTCATTTGACTCATAGTTATGAATACACGTTACGATTAGAGAGAATATTTATCAGTTAAGTCCGATACTAGTTGCCATGAACTTAGTTAAAACTTTAAACGTACGTCTTTTAGTTATGAAGATGTTGTTAATCATTAGAAATCACGCCTTACTACTAAGCAATTCTGTGTTTATAAATACTGCAGATATGTACTACGGGAAATACATAAATAGATGTATTTAGGGTGTATTAACAATACGTCAATAATAAATTATGATAATATATATTTTTCAATAAAACATAATCAGAACTTTAGATGATATATTTAGGAAGTTGTAGACGGATTGGATTTTGATAAGCTAGTGAATCAAACCCTCGAGCCCGGCGCAGCAGTCAGTCTCAGTAGCCACTGCACCAACGGACAAGACGATAACGGTTTTCGAAATGTTCAAAGTGTGATAAGTAGCAAATCGTCAGCGTGGGCGACTAGGGCCTAAAACTTTCTCATTGTAAAAGGCAACCCTTGTTTATGGACACAAATAAGGTTGATGATGATGCCAATGATAACGGCGATCAACCAGTGATGTGAGTTTGAGAACTTTACTGTTAATATTTTGTAGGAATATAATACTAGTCATTTTGATTAAATTTTTTATAAATTGTACCTACATGTGTTGCGAGCAAGACAGACCCAAAATTTTAAAATCATTGAGTACAAATGTATGGGTCATGATACAATTGACGCACAAAAGAACCGAAGTAAAAAACGATATTACAATCTTACATATTGTTAACTGTATGCAATATAAATAACGATTATACATTACAAAATAGTATAAAATTTCGATACTTACATATCTACAGTGCATACCCGTGTACAAAGCTACTAGCAATAACAATTATATCAAAATATACATAAATGTTTAACAAAATGTATAACAATATACAATTTATTAGTAAGCAACAACTCAACCAACCACAAAGCGGCAAATTTTCAAAAGTTTAACCGCGCTCGGAGCGAAGCGGTTGCCAATTAAACAGCGCAGACGGATCTGTCAAAGCCACCCCCGCCGGCATAAGCCAAGCATGTCACGTTCGCTAAATAAGCAGCACTAACAAACGGTGTATCGCTTGCACTGATTGTTAATTGATTAGATTAAACATTTCGTACCAACTCGCGGCGCGCCCCGCGGGCTCGATTAAATGGATCCAATTTTTTAATACTGTCGTCTGGTGTCTTTTACAATTTGCGTGTTGACGTATCTTGGGAAGTAATGTGCGAATTTGGATTTCTTGTTTGCGATGGTTACTAGTTGTTTAAAGAAATGTATTCTATTTTAATTAACGAATGAATTGAATTAATGTATAAAAAAGTTTTTTCTTATAGTTGACAGTTAGTATGGACCATTTTAAGGGCACTACAAATTTTTGTACAAATCTTTTTTGGTGTCTCAAAGACAAGTGTAGGTATAATATCAATCAGGTGCTATCCAAAAATTTCGTGTTTTTGAACAAATTACACTTCAACAATATCAATTCGAAGGTTTTGACGTAAAAATTTACGGTACAGCCCAAGCTGCTGTCATCTCTATAATAAACTTACTATGACGCAATTATCGTTTTGAATTCCACCCAAATATCTACTATTAAAATGCAAAGAACAATAATAGTGTTAAACTAGGTACAACTCTTATGAAGTGCCCACGAACATACAGGCACGCAGCAAGCAGGTGTTATCATCGGAACAGCGGTTATCAATCTCGCGAAAGATATTTTCGCATAAATACAAGGTTCGCTCCCTCATACTCGTACTTTATTGCGGACGTGATTGCATTGGAGAATCCAAAAAAATGTTTCATGGGACAATTTTGAGGGCGCCCCCTAAACGCGTATGTTTTATGTGTGGAATATTTTTTTATTTTAATACCGCCGCGGACTGGGCGGGATGGAGTGTACAGTTGAAAATTGAGTTAAGATGACAGCGGCATACGTAGTCGTTCGCTCCGCGGTCGCATTAACTGCATTAGGGGTCCAAATTGGATTTGTCGTGGGGCGGTCTGTTAGTACACTTGTTACGAGTTCGGGAATAGTGCAAGTTAAAAAACTCGCTCACCGCGCACATGTGTTTTAGTACGCCGCCAAACAAATTCGCACATCTATCTCCTGTTACATTTGTGTTTGATTGTTGAATAAAAATATCTCCAATATAGTTATTTTATGATCTTTTTCATTATTATAAGTATATAGTTTATAGGAAGTTATCCAACCTGCATGCACCCGCGTGGCAGTCACTGGCCGAACATTTTCTTATTAAAAAGTAATGTTTTTCAATTGAGGAACTATAATAGGGTAATGAATGACATAATGCATTTACAAATACTGACGGATTTTCGCGAATCTTCTAAATATACTTTCGATCGGAACATACAAAAAAACAGGAAAACAGGAAAAAGCGGAACATACATTCGAGCAAACACAAAATAAAACAAACAGGAAATTCGTAAATTTCCAACGTAATATAGAAATGATAACAGCTAGGTACCTACATGTGGTATTATAAATGTATGCCTAAATACCAAAAATGATTAATGAATGACAATAGACCTAGTGACTAATGACGCATCAAGAATTGCGTTGTTTACCTGTACATTGTCTCGATAATTGGTCATCGAAATTACCCAAATGTCCTTTAGTCATAATCATGACGTATTCGTCACAGCGATTACCGCGGTGACCTACGGCATAGAAACTTAAGAGTTTAATTCTTTGCATCAATGACAATCGTTCAATAAGTGGTGATATGGAAGTATGTTACTTTATGAAAGTATGTTATCAGTTTTTTCAGTACTAGTTTAGTTTCATACGAACCACGACTATTTTGTTATAATATATGGAATGCTCAATAAATTAGCATCTATCAGTCGGTGTGAAATGTTAATGAATTAAATGTGATAAATGATAAATTTTACATCACGCCTATAATCCCCCAAGATGTAGGCACAGGAATGTAGTACACTCCCACGTTTCACCAGTTACCTACGTTTACGTCGCACAATATATGTACTAGGTGGTAGCCTATTGCCATGCACCGGGCACATTTCAAACTCCAGGCCACTACTAGAAAATTTAAATTAGAAAAATTTAATGTTGCCTATCATTGATGTCAATTATTTTATGTACCATTACCTGATCAAAGCATTAATAAGATCAAAGAATTGAAACAGAACAACCGTTTTGTGGATAAATTAAATTTCATATCAGTTCTGTTTTTCAATCACAAATTAGCGAGCATTTATCGTCGTTACTACGGTACTGTACAAAAATATACAAACTTAAATTAAATAATAGGCAATAGGCTCACCGCCTATTCCGTGGCTGGACTTATATCATCACCGATAATTTACAGAATAATTACACTCCCCTAAATACCTATTCAGGGAAATGCAGGCGTAAATGTCAATTATATATTACCAAACATTTACAGTCAAAAATGTTAATTTAAGATTTGAAATACATAGATACTAACATGTCATGTCAATAAACATGTAATCTTCCATATAAATCCGTCACGACATCACAATACAACGAACATTCGAATGTATTTCGTTCTCGCCGATAGCGTATAGTTAATTTATTTATTTGAAGCTCTGCGGTGAATCAGTGCCCGTGGCGCATTTGTTTGCGTGTGCGCTCCACTTGTCATTGTTCGTGATTTATCCGGCGTTGTGTATTTTTTTACCGCTCGAATACACTACGCGGCGCAGTGGGTATTATTTTGACGGATTTTCTCTATCTCTACATTTGCTTTAGTGTAGTGTATGATTTAAAACAAATATATTTAAAATGAAGGATTCATTCCAATAGTGCTTGCATGGTAACTATTGCCTGTAGGTATATGATTTACAATAGAAAAAAAAATTGGAAGATAAGTTACTTCAGGTAATTTTAATTAGGGGCGTATTAAAACGCGTGATTTATCTACTTTTTGTATTTTATAAGATAAGGATTAGGACCCAAGATGGAAGAACAAACATTATGAAACTGTTTTTTTAAGAATACGTAAATACAGTAATGGGAAATCGACCAAGGGTTTCCCATAGTATTCTTCTCCGTTTAAAATAAAACTCGTTTCCATGAGTACCAATCATATTCCGTATATTTATATTATGTCAATTTCGTACTAGGAGGTACATACGATTTCATTACGTTCAGAGATTTGTTAAACTCTAGACCAAAAATCAGATTTATTTTCAGTTATCGATACCAGCGCATTCGCCTGAGAATTTTCAATTTAAGCTAGAGTATGCGTAAGCATACGTACCTTACAAATTACAATTTTATGACATGTAATATATGTACATTTATGACATGTTTATGTCAATGTGTACAGTACGCGATTATAACAAATCTACGTCACATTTAACTATATAATTTTTTCGTTACCATGTACATACACCGTTTACCGAATGAAGTCTGTGTACAGCTCTGATAGTGTTTGTTTCGCTGTCTGTACGACCTACGAGTAACGCGGTTAACGCCGACAATGACTTGACGAAGGCAAATCTGATTTGCGAACCCTCCCGGTTATTTTAAACCTACTCAGTCATTTTGCATAGTTCAACAGAGGGTGGAGTGAGTCGCGTCGTAAGGAGTCAGGTTTGTTGGAATGTGTTTTTTATTTGGGACTCTTTGTAGTGAACATTAAATGGTATATTAATCATAAATCATTCAAAGGCGTGCGAAGTCTGTCTACCTGTACTGGACTAGGGTGCCTGTCTATAGCAATAATCCTTGTCGTTATGAGAAATGACCCATTTCCAATAGTTGGATGATAAAAAGATTAAAGGAATAAATATTCAGGAGCGGATTTATTAATCTTCTTGTAATTTAAATGTCAAATTTTGTAAGAAAATCAAACTACATTACTCTATTGCGTTCTAAGCAAGCCTGCTAGATCCTAGGTTAAATCTCGCTTAACATTACATTAGATTGTGGTCAAACTCGACCCCACTGGTATTTAGAACAAGCGTAGCAATTTTCTACGTCGTAGCAATCCTACTACGTAGTTGTATACTTGAATGTAACGTAGGATACTATTTATTGAAACCTACATAATATTCTTCGGTGACTAATCGCAAACAGTCCATCAAATACTACTTCGTAACTGTTGTTTTGTAACATAACAATACTTCGTAAAACAGTCAATCTTCACTGTGATCAAACCTGGTTAATAATTAGTTGGATTAATGGTTTTCTATAAACGCGTTGACTTGTCAATAATAGCCCGTACTGCAGCAGTCCGGACATGGCTCTACGGTTACGACCGCAAGAAGAGGTACGTAAACAACTTAGTTATAATATGATATACCCTATGTTATTTAATGTTTTGAAACAAAGTTACAGTTCGTGCTTTTGCCGGTTTCATTCAAAAACAAAAATAATACTATGTTCAAAATTCTTCAACGTCATTTTATTCGCACATCTCATACTATATGATATGTGAAATTGACATAAATGAACGATTTCTTTTTGGGTAACAGAATAAGTTAATCCTGCAGTATATAGGAAGTTTGCCCTACCAGGTACTCTGATGACCTGAAGACAGTGTGGTACATACTGCTGGATTCGTAAAGCTCAAGACAGAGAACTAGCGCAGATTAGGGGAGGCCTATGTTCAACAGTGGACCTCCAAAGACCATGATGGTCCTGCACAAATCGCCATTATCATCACAAATATATTCAACTTCACGTACCTTTCAAGGCTTTACTAGTAGGCGGCGGGTCCCTGCTCCACGGTGGGTCCCCGTGGCCGGAGAAGTCTCGTAATTTGAGGTAGCTGATAGTCAGTCTGATAATGGAGGCCTTGTCCAGCTGGCTGGTGATGGCGGCTGGCAGTGGCAGCATCTTGGCCAGCTCGTAAAACTCGTAGTTCTCCTTTCCACGCCTCGACCGCGCCGCGTCTCTACTCTTCTCTTTTCGGAGTTCGAGGATACTGTTGAAGAAAATGGGATATTAAAATATAGTTGTCATCTCAATGATATAATAGATAGTGTTGGTAGGTCATGATCATCAGCCTACTGCAATCCATTGCAGGACATACGTCTCCCCTAAAGGGTGATGCCCATATCGCCAAGCAGGTCATGCAGGTTGAGGATCGCAGAGTACAGATTTTCGCCCCGCCTACGCTGCGGCTCACAGGTGGCCAGGGCATTTAGCCGCGCGTAGGCAGATCGCGAACTGCCTAGACGTATCCAGTACCTACCTAGACGTTTTTTAAATGAAAAATATATTTGAAATTTCATATCTCTCTCGTGGTCCGTTTCAAATAAAAGTTTAAATATTTCGTAGATACTGAAAAATATCTTGCACTTTCATATTGATATTTATTTGTAGGTTTGATGGAATATGGATAAATGCTGCAGTAGCACTCCGTGCTCCAGGTGGGAGTGTCGGGCCCTCCCTCGCCCCGCCCACGGGCGGAGTCGCTAATGAGCGATCGTTTATAATGAGTGCTCGGCGTTTATTTTAAACGAATCGTCTGCATATTTAATGTGTGAGCAGCAAATGGTGAGGGAAATTCGAAGTTTTAGTAACAGTTTCTAGGATTACTATCGAAATGACGTTCGTTCCGGTAGACGTTCGGACCGGAAGTGGTATAACTTAGATTAACACCTGAAGAAGTTAACAAGAGAATTTAATGAATTAGTCACTCGTGGGTACATTATAGAAGATTCGAGAGACTTCAATGGATCATCCTGAGGAAATAACACGGCTGAGAATTCGCAACAATTCATTGGTACATATAAATCCATTCTTGATAATTCTTGGTACACTATGACTTTAAGTCATAGTTTACCAAACTGACCATACTTCACTTTGCAAGAAAACCTGAACAAGCTCAAGCTTATCCTTCACGAAGAAATTGTATGCGGCAAAACAAAAACAGGGAATGATGTCGCTTTTTAAGGGAGGTAGGTATATATCCAGCAGTAGACTGAGGCAGGCTGACGGTAATGATATAAAATATTCAGTTAATACATATTAAATACTTGCTTGGTTGACGCAAGACTAGTGCTTGCCATTCGTGTATACACGATTATGTTTCTGGCAATTTGCTAATGACGATCACCAGTCCGAACGCAACTGGGCTTAGTGTCTCTTAATTTACCACCGATTAGCTGATAATAGCTTTTCAGAGCTATAATGTCTCTATGGATGCAAGTGTTGAGGAAGATCAAGGCTCATCTGCCACGACTTAATAGATCAGAACATTATCTAATAGGAGATTCAGCTGTCCTCAATAGGAACGAAGGTGGCATTTCATACACTGTTCTATCTGCTTACCCCGTAGGGGATCTGGCTTGACGATATAAAAATAAAACTTACTCTCCATCGACCCAGTGTTAATCTCGATTTCTCACTCTCAATCCGAGAACGATGCCCTATCCGACCAGCGCTTGAACATTTCACACCAATAAAGAAGAAACCGTATTTGCGAGACAAATAGTGTAGCAATGAAATTCGACATTAAGGAGACACGGTTTTACTGCGGGAGTGCTCAGCAGCTGAGTGGGGCCGCTGATGGGCTTGCTTTACGAGCCGACACTCAGCTCCCGCGGGGCGCTGTTTATTGTCACCTGAGTAAGGTCGTTCCGATGGCCGCCATGTCTTCGGAATGAAACCGTCACAAATCGCTGATCGTATTAGGAAACGTCCGTGAGACACCGCAGGTTGCTGCGATAGTGTCAGTTAAGTACTTTTACAAATCAAATATCGTACGTCTTTCTGTCAATTTTTGAAGCAATCGCGCCCTTTGAACACTTCGCATGGAAGATATTATTAAATGGAAGGATTTCAATTGAAACTTTCATCTTAACCGCGAAAAAAATCGATACATGTTTCATGTGAATAAAAAAATATTACGGTTGATTATAAAAAGATATCGAGCAAGAATTGACTGCACTAAAATTGTCTACAGTCAATTTAAGTTAAATTAGAATTTGATAGTGCACACGTCTTATGGCAAAAGCAACTTAAAATCTTATCAAAACGTTCCTAAGCGCTGTATGGGGACTAATAACTCTTAAAAATAAAGAAAATGTACTGCACTGATACAAGATCAAATTGACCGATAAGCAGTGGAACGGTTAAAGCATAAAACAACGATACAGTTGGACCTGATTTAATGTTTCTCGAGGGTCAGTTTGGGTCGGTATTAAATTGTTTAAAATACATTCCGTGCGAGGGTTGAACTCCCCTGGCTATTACGGCTTGACCACTTTTAAATTGAAGTAAATTATGGAGATCTTATTAAGGAGATTTTTTGAGTTTTTTTATTTTATTTAAAATTGAATAGACTTTGTGAGTTACCTAATTTGTGAGTAATTGGACTGTCTGTATTTGAAAATTGGCACAGATATATCACATCGATATAATTTATTCTATAGTTTATGTATGTGTTTTCAAAACATCGCGATAACAACACATTATGTAGGTTTGTAATTTTTGTTCTGTGGGCACCCTCGTATAACTACATTCTTGCAATAAATAATTATTAACATTATTGGATCTAAATAAATAATAGATTTTCATTATAGACAACTGAACAATCTATGCTCAATAAAAAATCAGATACAAAGAAAATGATATTTATAATATACATTTTCAAGTATCCACAATTTAAATGAGTATTATCTCTGGTAATCAGCGTTTATATCGAATGAACTTGGACCAACATCTGCGGTGTCTGGCGACCTATAGGCAGTAATACTTCTATCTTGCAAACGAGATATCTGGAGTCAAATGGACAGTTTTGCTTTTATTGCATGCAGTCACTGGTTGGATCTTATCTATCAAATTGTTGTAAAAAACTTACATAAAATTTGCTTCATTTAATCTGCATTATTAAAAATATTTTTTTTTTGATAAAGCTAAATCCAAATATGCTACACCTAGTTTACGATATTTTAAATTAAAAGAGTATTTTTAATTACACATTTTAAATGTACTAATATTTCGACTACAATATATATGATAATAGATCGTTTAATAAACTTTATATCTACAATATTAATTGCTACACCTTGTCTCCGATATCTAATACAAAATTGAGAATAATTAATGTAACTATTCTCGCAGGTCTCCCCGCGGGTAATGTCCTAAGAGTAGTACAAAATCGAGACGTAGCAAAGTGATAAGACCTAGCACACACAGCTCCGAATTGCTTTCTAAGACACCACCTTCAGTAATGTTTCTTGTGAGCATAACATTAAATAATTATATAACATTAAATAATTGTAATATGTATAGTGATATGAATGCTCTCCGCCATAGACAATTATAATGGAATGTTTTACGAACTGGCGGTCCATAGACAATTATTAAAACGAGTTTATGATAACGCCATTAATTATCTGTGTAAAATGATTAAAATTACATTTCGTATCAATAAATGGCCACTAATATTAATATACTTCCTTCCCTTCCCAATATAACGATTAACGAGACATACTTTATCTGAGAAAGTTTCCTAAATCCTGTCTCGAAACATCTTTGTGCGCCTCACAATACGTGCTTATAACCCTACCAATGCTACATTATGTTGGAAATTATTAAATATTATATTGTGCCTATCAAACCCTGCTGAAGTGGTCCCGAGAACCACTTTAAAGTGACAATGTTACTTGTCAAATTCGTCACTTAAAAGTAGCTGAACAAAAGAACTTTGGATACATTGTATGTACGATAAAATGTACAGCTAACTTCATATAAGAATTGAGATGAGAAAAATTTACATAGGTAGTAGTACACTTTCAGTGGATTTAAGTTCCGATTTCTTAGAACGGCCTACGACTTGGGATACATTATTGTCTATTTAAAATATATGTATTTATCAGAGGATAATAATGTATCTTAATGTTCTATGGCCAAACGTTTGTATTGTTAAGAGAGAAAAAAACAAAATGTAAAAAAAAAACCAAAAACCGTAAATGTCTCTATTAAATTATTGGTCAGAAACATTGCACTAAACCGTAAAGTACAGTCATTTTATGTTGTACGTAAAGCATTTATTTTATTATTTTAACTTACCAGGTACCTTTTATCGATTTACTACAACTTATTCAAAGATTTATTCCCATACCTTACATAACTATTCCTCATACTAAAAACCAATAAATACATGGATATACCACAATGCTGTAATGTTTAGACACGAAGCCGTTGAGGTATAAAATGCTCAAAAATTCCCATAGGGTCTTAAAGGCCCGAAATAATGCGACGCACTAATACACCGTCATTTGAGGGGTTAATTCTTGAGGTGTCGACCTTTTGTGTCAACAAAGGTGACAGCGATTTTGGCAACGAGGTCGTACGGCCATTGTGTTCAGTAATCTGTCGCTACCTGATGACATAATCTGTGGTTCGAAATGGAATCGATTGTATTGACAGTTCGCTTGTTAAATGGGGATTAGATGAATTTATTGTGTCCATTACGAGTATTTGTAATGCTTACAGTACCTGTGCCAATTTATAGATAACGGTATACCGTCCCATCTAGTAGAGGCCTTATGATAATGCTGTTTGAGCAAACTAAATCCGCGTCCGACAGTTCAAATGATGGCGATAAAAAAACATTTGATCTATATGTTATGCTTGGATTCATGTTTAAATATTTCAGTTGCATCTGAAACATAATAATTTAATCCATGAAATTGTACACAGTTTAAATCTATTTTGACTTATCCTGATAATATGGTACTTTCGCTAGTTTTCTCATTCATTCATATTGATCTCTAAACAAAACTCAATGAACTGTACTGAATAGATATTTGAATCTGTGCATGCTTAATTACTCAGATATTTCGGAGCACTGATAATAATGAATTCACACAACAGTAACGTTCCCCAGACAACATTACGTGTAATTAGATACAAGTACATCGGTACAAGAGCTGTCTGCCGCTGTCAGTACACGCCGAGACCCTGGGGACAACTAATTTTCGGGCGGGCAACTCAATTTGTCCCGCACGCATTACCCGTAACAACCGAACACGGTTGCGCACTAAGCTTTACGACTTCGATTCGTTTCTACGAAAATTCTACTATTTCAATTTGCAAGGAACTCTCCTCTCTCCGATACGCCAACGTCGCTTTGTGATACGGGCTATTTTCGTCCAAAACAGCCGACGCGTTACGTCCTTCTTAATTTAACAGCTACCAATCATCGCTGACCGATACAAAGTTTGCTTCAGCTACTGTTCTATTTTCAACTTTATTCTTTTAGTATTGGGTTGAGTTTTGATTATGTATTGGGTATGAGGGTCAAGGCGTTAGTTGCGGGTTCGATTCCCAGGTGTGTAGAACGTACGTGCACACTTAGAGCTACTTCCCAGATGAAGGGAGGTCCGTCATAAAAATTGGACAGGACTAAGGCATTCGGGTGTTGGCTTCCGAATAAGTAGAATTAATGTATATTTAAGACGCATTGCGCAAATATAAGTAATGTTATTTGAGATGGCTTGGGTTCTTTCCGATTTTTCGTTATTTTTCTCTTGACCACAGCAATTCGATATTTCAAGCTATTTTTATATATAACATCAATTTATTAATATTGGGCATCTAAAATGGATAAATGATAATGCAAGTAGTAAGCTAATGAGTAAGATTACGTTTTACAATATTGCCTAATTTTGCCTAATTAAAGGAACAAATAAGATCATCATACAAGTTTCAACTATAGATTTCAGAATAGGTTTCTGACTATTAAGTACACAGTACTTCGGTTGTGGTAATAGTAACTGTGCATAAAACATAGTACTAACACAAGTTTTAGGGAAATTGGTTTACCTAACATTATTTTAGGTCCAAATATTTACGATATTTGGACCTAAAATATTATAATATCTATTATAAACTTGCAAGTATGTGCATCCATTTGCCTAGTGCACTGTGATCATTCCTGTTGCTAAGCACATTATGATGACGTAAAAAAAAACGTAACATCACGCCTATAATCCACGAAGAGATAGGCAGAGGAATGTAGAACACTCCCACATCATGATGACATTTTTAATGAAAACAGTTTAAAGTCCGAAGAGTGACATAAAATATTATTTCAAAGAGGAAACCTTTTTATTTTCTGCCAATACTGTTTTAACGCAAACGAAGTTATCGCTTGAATAGAGATGTTTACAGAAATTACAAAAATAATTAGTTATATTATTAAAATATATTTCACTTTGTCATTACAAGTTTAGCGAATTCTTGAATAATTTAAACTCATTTAAAATATTTAATTTTTTTCTTACATTACACATCAATAATACGAGTAATAGCACTGAATCTTGACAACTCGATGATATTCCCTTTGATACAAACGTCACTAACAAACGGAAAATGTATTAACTTAGAATGTAAATACATTACAATTGCACATACACATATGTCTGTTTATTAGTTGTATTATTATTAGGTATTATCGTGCATCTGTTGAAAATTCTCGGACGCACATAAAATTTTCTCCTGACAAAGTTCCAAGAAACTGCCTTTTGGATATATGCAGTAAACTTTATCGGAGCGAAATAAACTTTTCAAAGAGAAATTCACACCCTTAAGGGTCGGCTAGTTTTCTTTAAAAGCGTGGACATTTGAACCCTTGGAATTTAGTCAACCGTCTACTCCCTTGGGCCTTCCAGAGCCCACGGTCACTTGGAGCCGGATAAAGTTACTACATTTGCACATTTCTCTTACATTTAAATTTCCTGTCTATTCACACCTGTAGATGTTAAAAATGTCTTAATCTATACTGTACCTATAAATGTATGTATAGTACACGTTCCAATATGCCGTGAAAATAGGACTTTCGTAATTAATTAATGGCATTAGAGGTAACTTTATAATTATATTACAATAAAATAATTCAAATCGATTGAAAACTACCTGCAAATATATCATAATCATCATTATTGACGGTTTAAAGAGACTTAATATCACCGACTCCAATTAAGAAACTAAATAATTATTAATTGGCAGTGGTAACACGCCAGACGCTCAATATTCTATACAATGGACTAACGTATTAGCTAAACGATCTTACGTCCATATTTATTCGTGGGGATATAAAATAAACAGACATTGAGGGGCGCTGCTATCAGACGTCGGAAATGAAAATGTCACAAGATTATTACGCCTTAGGATTATTGGTATAACCGACGATTATTTTCACAGATATAATCTACGACGGTAATGTCATAATGAAGCTTCGCCGACGCCATCTTTGATTGGTGACACGGCACGTGATTACGTATTCTTAAGGCAATATAGACATTCTAATGACCGTTTGGCTGTATGAAATAAATTCTCAAGCCTTGATTTATTGAACAATATTATACGTATAGGTGGACGAGTATATGGAATTATGTTTGATATCATACTTATTCTACAAATGTATATGTACACGAATATTCAAAGAGTTAGTAGAATTTTATTAAGATCTACTAACTCTTTTTAATTTATTACCGGTTTTTTGCTTAAACTAAACTCGATCTCTCTCGCCTAATTTTCAACACAATTACTCTCGATCCACATTTCATCTGCTCTACATTTCGCCAAAGTCCAAAAGGTCAAAAAATTTTTTTTCTAACAGAATGTACATAAAAAACTGTGTTCAGCACGAAATTCGAATTAAATGTATGCGTGTCAAAGCAAAGGTCACGTTGGACACTTCAAATGTCAAATGAGGTACATTTCACGATCGGGTGTTAAGAAAAGGTGTAAACGGCAGAAGGATAGCGAGATCTTGATCCTAGATGCTTTCGATTAAACGCATCACGCTTTAATAAATATGTGTTGGTTTATTTTGAAGAAAGTTATTCAGGCTCAAAACTAGATAATGATGTAGGTAAAATTTACAAATTATTATAAAATGAATATTTGCAAGTAATAAATTGGCGTGAAAAATAGTTTCTTTTTGCTCATGAAGAGCATATTCTGCTTACTATTCATTAAATGTTTTTGTTTTACCTGTAATATTATATATATTTTTTTCAATTTATTATCAAGACTGTCGAATCGCGAACTCGTTCAGAAATAATCAGAAGGGCCCCGTCTCCGGGGACGGACATCACTACACCCCCGAGATGAGACTAATATGACTCGGCGTTTCCGAACTGAACGGCCGTCGGAGAAAGGACACCGTCACTCGACCGTACGGGCTAATTCACGATTCAGTTATAGGCGTTACGTTGATAAGTGTCGTTATCGAGGTGGAATTGTGAAAGTGTTTTGCTAGAAAATGAGTGCTGAACTTGGATTACTATTATTATATCATAACGCTTAGGTCTTTTACGGTGTTGGCAGAGAATACCCGAAAATTGAAATAAGATATATGAATTTTGCAAAGAATCCAACATTTCAAATGTTCGAGAAAAAACTTGTGCGTTAGGTTATTTTTGTTCTTATTTTTTCCTTTTTTTAAAATATTTTCTTGAACAACATTTTACAGTTCCTATTTATAGCTTATATAAGAAAATGTTTTAATTTGTTTGTATTTGTAGTCATCATCTCTTCGAAATATCTGTCGTCAAGTCTTCGGCACAGTTTTGTTCTCGAATCTACAGTAATTGAAATTTGGGTTACAGCTACTGAGCGATTGTGGGTTCACCATCATCACACATTAGAGATTGTTAACACTCTGAACCATATTAGCTTCCTAAAATTGTTTAAAATTTATCGACGAAGCATTTATGGATTTGCCTTTATAAGTTCAATGCTGGTAACGACCTCCTCTAATCCGGGCCCATCCCATCCGGCGAAAGAAAAAAAAATCAAGCAAAACATTAAAAAAAGAAATCCCAACATTACTTCTTCGTGTGTACAGAAATTCAAGAGACATAAAAACTTCCACAGGTAGTTTTTATGAATAAACTTGTCTACGACAGTAAACGGCCAACGAGTACAGTTACGGCGTCTAGGTGACGTAAATATTCAGATGATTCTGATACGCAAACATTATCTGTGCAGCGAGGGATCTTACATCACCTGGGCGCAGACGCAACTCGTTATAGCTGTGTATGTCAAGTTAACTGAAGCTGTTTAAGTCGAAATGACAGTTCCTCATTTCTATACAAAATGGTCAATTAAATTTGTTGTATAGGAATGGCGAAAAGCATTTATGTATCATACCAGTGTAATGCAAAGCTCTATATCTTCATAGCGCATTTTGTTGACTGCTCATCAAATTCTATTGTGGAGTTATTATATAAATGTTATTTTTAAGGTATTAACACTTCACGTGCTGAAATAAAACCAATTCTAACAGTTGAACGGTAAACGACTTGATGAGGATGATGTTACTTTTAAATACCTAAATATTGTTGTGACCATTCATCGGGTGTCCCGTGTAGGACAACCTGTTTGGTAATAAATAAAGCAGACTGTCCCGTCCGAGTCCTCGGGGACCAGCGATTTGCGCGCTCGCCAAATTGCCGCTCCTCAGGCGGACTTTAATAATCACGTCATATCCAATTTTCCTTTGAAACCCACCCAGAATATAAATGGGGCGTGAAGATGTTTATTGAATGCAATTGAAGCGCACATGCAACACTAATTTAACATACATTATCTCCGGCATATTTGTTAATTAATGCCGATTTAGTATTAAACGTTTTTTTGAGTCTGCCAACGCAAACTCAATCCATATTGCTGTCCATGGTCTTAACGCTTATGATTCTAAAAAGATATGCCTTCCTAAAAGTAGAACGAACACATGACGTCGTCTTCTTTTCCATTACAACGAGATAATTTTGTCTTAAAAAACCTAACATACGTTTTCATTGGAATTACGAAAGCAATTGATCCCAAGAAAATAACGTTGAAAAAAAAAACAATTTATTAAAAATCAACACAAATTTTAATACAACACCGTATTAGAAAATAGAATAAACTTTTTGCACTATGTGTCAGACGCTCTTATGATCACGTTACGAAATAATGACAAAATTATCAAGATCTAATAAGGTGTTACGTTGGCAGCGCACTTAATTTCAATAGACGGTGTCGCTGGTGCAAAAAATTAGATATTGTATAGTTATTCAGACCAGATGATACGGCAGAGTCGCACCCCGGTGGGCAGTGATCCCGGCCGGGGACAAAAAATGACCAATCTACTCGACGCGTCGATACGGGCATGACTAATGGTCGTTGGCCGCTTAGCAAATTGCCTGCCAAAATCGTAGCGAAACTGGAAAATTGTTTCATTCATAAATGCAATAGCCGGGATTTAGTCTGGATGGCTTTCTAATGAATAAAATTGAGGGCCGGGAGAACATGGTCCCATGCGATCGCGGTGTTGGACGGACGAATGCTTATATTAGCGATGCTTTATGTATGGATTTGTTTTGGATTTCTTTTGCTTTCCTCTGATTCTTTTTACCCTTCATATTATTTGGTATATTAAGCCAAGGCTTCATATTAAGCCAGCCCTCACCCGATTGGATCGCTTGGAATACACGTTAATGAAAATTCAGAAATTTGCTTTTTTTTTTAATAAATTGCTTTAATATTGTATGACTTTGAAAGTATCTTTAAAAAAAATTACTAATAAGAACTTCCAGACAGTTGCGTCCGGGGGCAAATTAATAATACCTACCTAAGAAATAAGAAATTTGATTACAAGCGGTACAAAAAACATCATTTATTTCTTATTCACCTTCCAACATGAAACCTTTATAAGTTTTAAGTTGCCATTACCTTGGCATGATTAGTTGAGAAAGAAAAAGGCAAATTGTATTACATCGAAATACGTCTCTAAACACATAAAACTAGCGTCGATGGAATTAGCAATACAAAGAGAAATGTCGGGGCCGTATTCACTGCCAATTGAATGGAGAAGGAAATAATAGTTATTTGCAATAATCGGCTGAAGGGATGGCTGATTGCGCCCGGGGCGAGTAAATTTTTCCCTTATTTTTCTCTGGCAACCTAGTCTCATTCCCAATGTTCGCTCTCCAGAGCGATTTCATTGAGCTTTAAAACTATTTGCTCTAAGTGATATTGGCGTCTTTGTGTAAATTCTGATTGAATTGTAACTGTCGGTAAATTACGTTGCACATAAAAACTTTTGCACAGAAAAACTAATAACGCTTTGTAAAATAATAGTTCGTTCATGATTTATGTTTCACAGCAAATTTATTTAATACTTATTTCGATGTGTACTGAAATTAATACAAACTTACTGTTAACTAAACGATTTTTATTTTATTTTATTACGCCTTGCATTATCATACATGGCATATACACACATAAATACACTACATCTTAATTCGTGATAGTCTCCACAGCCCTCTAGTCAATCGTGCCGATTCAACCCTAAAAGAATGCATTAAAACAACAGGGGTTAGCACAAAAGTCCGTTGATGAGGTAAAGGGGGAAATAATGCGTCATTTTCGGACCACTTGTTCCGCTTTTAATTCGGACTGACCGGGCCCGTGATCGATTGGTGTCACCCTACATACCAGTCGGTGTATCGGAATGTATATTAAAAATCGGGATATAAATCGACCCTTTGTGTCTGTGCAGGTCCGAGTCACAATCACGAAACTACTTAGGTATTTACATTCACAACGACACCTACATCTAATAAATGGTCGTTGGTTAATCAACTTGTGTGCACATTGAAACCGTGAATACAGTAATGCAAATAAAAAGTATAAAGTTTAATACGT
>DWDU01000359.1:0-19788 GCA_018245575.1 Jemadia suekentonmiller | reverse complement strand
ATTTTCTAGTAGTGGCTCGGAGTCTGGATATGTGCCCGATGCATGGCAATAGGCTCACCACCTATTCCATAGTGGGAAGAAAACGTAACTGGTGAAACATGGGAATGTTTTACATTCCTGTGCCTATCTCTTCGGGGATTACAGGCGTGATGTTATGTTACGTAAATAATTTGCAAAATTTAATATAATAATACCACAACATTATTGTGGCGTCGTTTGGATAATTTATATAGTCAATTATGTTGTAAATCACCATTCCTTTATAATTTTATCTTCCTTCTTGGTCACAATCTTTATCTAAGATATTAGATGATATTTTTTCAGAGTGCAACAACCAATCGATCGAAGAGTATCTCAATGATTTGGAGACCCTACGGGTGATAACAGAGACCTTTCCCTCGGGCAAGGCTGGTCGGTGGCGCGTGGTGGGAGGAGACGTCACTCCTTGCTTGACTGCCGAGTCGAAGAGCGATTTTAAAGATTACATCGCGCTTTCCAATGAAATGTTTGATGCTGTGTTTCTTAATGGGTATGTATTTTTTTCCACTTTTAATGCATTTTATGGTCTAATTGGAACATTCATGCCAGGGAAGATTGGTAAGGTCCATTTTAGTGACTAGTTGTGTTGAGTAAGTACGAGCAGAACAAACGTGATCTGGTACCATTTGATTTTATTGTGTGAGATAATGTTAGTGAGTTGAACCATTTACAGCCCGACTTCAATGCGAAATCAATAAATTCATAATGATAAGTGTTTATATAGGTTCACATGTAAGTAATTATTTGTGCAAATGTTATATTTCCATTAAAATATAATAAAGCTAATTTATTTCAGCAATTCTTCGTCTCAAGAACTTGAGCGGATGTCAGAAAAGGACCGCCTTAAACTGCTCAAGATCCTCAGTCAGAGCGATACTCCGCTTTGGCTGACGGAGAAAAACCATCGATTCCACGAGCTGGAACGAGCTGCGGACTGGATGACCAGCCTTGGCTATTCTGCAAAGAGTGGCTTCTCAGTGCATTTCCGGGAGTTGGTGGAATCAGAGCTTTATGAACCTACCTTGGTAAGTGTCAGCCACAAGCTAATCAAACTTTTCTCCTATAATCTTCTATCAACAATTCTGACTTTGAAGTTCATGGCGCAGTTGATAGTATGTTCGGCCATGACGTTAATAGTAGGAACATGTATACGGTTTTTTTTTAACCACAATAAAAGCTTTCAAAATTATCCTAGCTTATTCCTGGTCTTTCTTTTGCTGTATACCACACTTCATCGCTTACTTACACTTAAAAACGTGTAACTCTAAATGTTCGAAAATATATAAGGTACAAACTACTAAGCATGTATTAGCATCATAGAACATTTTGTTTCAGAGTTTCTATATGGCACTTCTATTCAAAAATCTAGTAGGAGAAAGAGTTTTGAACGTTGATATCGACGCGTCAGAAGCCACGATGTTTGCGCATTGTACGTCGCTACGGAACAAACCTGTGCCTGGCGCAGTCACCTTGTATGGAGCTAACATGGACGTCGAACCTGCTAGGTTCTCCATCAAACTGTCAAAAAAGGAAGAGGGTGGTGATATCATGCAATTTATACTTGGGCATGATCACAGCGGGTAAGTCTTTAGTTGAGGTTCCATTGACAAAGGTATTGACGGTTAATCCTGCATTGCAATATAGTAATATACTCGTAATCAATAAGGTATTTTCTATGTACATTACAGTATAAGATATGAGTTTGCGATTCAAATTTGAAATATTAATATGAACCATGAGCTTTTGTCTAATACTATTTTTAAAGTATTTTTAAGCTTTAGATTTTCATATGTTCTCTTTACAGGAATATAGTTGTCAACGGGCGAGCAATGTACTATGAAGGAGATATCAAGCCAGTAGTTAAACGAGTCCGTCCATATAAGACATTATTACTTAATTTGCCTCCAAAATCTTTTGGTTTCTGGGTGCTCGCTAATACACAAGTTGATGCTTGCTACGATGTTACTGATGAACCTAAGCAGGAGAAACAATATGTTGAGGCTTTGCCTATTGAAAGTGGCGAAGAGAGTTATTCCAGTATTATGAAATCTAAACGATCTTTAGACACGTATCGCGTCGCTGGTCAAGAACCACCTATGATAGAAAATGTGGAATTATTAAATGATACAAACATATTTTATGAATTGGGGTCGAAGAATAAGGCTCTAAAGAATAAAATAAATGAACTAAGTAAAGTCCAGAGCAACCCTTTAAATGTATTACCTTTGAAGGAAAATGATTTTGAAGATATTAATAAAAAATATACGAATAAAGTTAAGCGACAAGCTTATAACGGCGATGAGCATAGGAATAAAAGAAAGAAGTCAATACGAGATGGTTTTAAATCACGAAGTTATAAAGGATCTGAGTTAATTTCAAAATTAAGGAAAAGTAAGATAGGGAGAAATTCGAGACTCATTAGAAATCGAATAAGTAAAAGAAACTCCAAGGGTATTAAGCGTAATTTTAAATCTAAGAAAGGAGATATTTTGAAAAATAAAGAAAAATCTGTCGAAATACGAAAAGATAATATTGATAAAGTTTTATCAGAAGCTCGACTAACAAATCCGGAATGTAATTCTGTGAGAAAACGTAAACGCCGAAGCACAGATACGAAAAAAAGAGCGGAATACGACGTAGATATGAATCGGATTAGCGGAAATAAATATGGAAAATTCAAAAATATACCCCACAATCGATTAACTGATGACAGTAAAGAGGTAACTTTAGAAAACGATATCACTGATGAAGATGAGGGTCTTATTCCAATGGGAAAGATTTTGCATAAAGTTAAAAAAATCACTCGCCTTCCCGTAGAAATACAAGAGACGCACGTCGAACGTGATGTGGAGGATGATAAAGAAGACACATCGGATATTAATGAAATTGTTTTAAAAACAAAATTTTTGGATGACAGCGCCGAAATAAAGATTTCAGAAAATTCCTCCAACGGATTTTTGAGGTCTACAATTGAGGAAGTGTTATCTGTATTGGCAGATTTAAACAAAAATATGAAGAAGGTGTGGTCGGCCTTGACGTTTTTAGAATAAAAATCAAGTATGGACGGTACTGTAAAGGTTTTATATACTGAGATTTTGTGGTCTGTATCTTATTGTCGTAACTATTTTGCCGGGTGCAGCATTCAGATATGAATACTCTAGAGTAATGTTTCTTAACCTGTGGTCCGCGGACCCCTAGGGGATCGCAAGTATGCGTATGGGGGTTTGCCGTCTTATCTATGGACTTTTGAATTATTAAAGAAATGCGAGCAAGTCTTGAATAGTTACGGGGATCCGACCGATACTGACCGACTGACATGAACCCATGTATTTATTCATTTATTTATTATTTATGTAACACCTTAAAACTAAGGGGTACAAAGGCGTACTTAATGCCTAATGGCATTCTTTCCCAGTCAACCCTGGGTGATGGAGAGTGTGTGGTAATACCAAACTGCAATAAAATTAAAAATATAACATATGAGTATATACATACCCACATTCATATACATTATATTAGGTACTAATATTGTTGCAAAATAGCAGCACCAACATTCACATTAATACCTATAGTCTTTTTATTGAAGTATTTTTTTTTCAGTTCTAAAATAAATTGTTCTAAATTTATTCCTAGGTTTTTATTAAAGAGGGGACATTGATTGTGCTTAAATTTCTGGGGTTTCGCGGACTGAAAAAGGTTAAGAAACGCTGCTCTAGAGGAAATAATTAGTAGCCAAGTGACAAACTATCTCAAACGTGATTAAATTTTTTCCTTTTTATTTATTGTGTATATATACTTAGTAAGCTAATTATGAATGTGTCATAGTTTAAAATACAAAACTTAAAAATTTTAATTGTATTCATTGTTGATCATATTATGCATACATACCTACTCTCACGCCAGGTCCCATGCGGGGTTGGCAGAGAGCACAGAGTACAAAACATTTCTATTCTTGCACACCTATCGTGATCATATTATGCTGGCTTCAATAATAATGAATAGTTATCAGGTAACGGTTTAGAAATAAAACAACAACTTGGTGGTAAATGTACTTTATTTATAATTTAACAACATGGTAGATACGCCATTTTCAAACTCACAGTGAAGTTCAAGTGAAAATGACCACCTCTAAACATTTTACATAACTAATTGGGACCTCTTAAATAAATTTAACAACGCCTTGCAATAGTAAGATACGAACGTATCGTTAGCGAACAAGCCTTCTATATAATGAGACTACTAAGTGATAGAGTAGACAGGGTGAACAACAACTAAATTACCAATACAACTCTTTAATGGCCCCCGCGAGGGGCAACCGAACTGAAGATCATTGTCAACAACGACGAGATTTGAACATACCTCGTACCAATTTTATCACCTAAAACATTTTCAACAATAACCACATTATCGTTTCCCCGATAACTCTAAGTTATACGCTGAATATACTACTAACGTTTGTTTTCATAACAATACAACATGGGTACATATTTTGAACCACGTTCATACAAGACAATGGCTTCGCGTAATACCTTAACGTGTATATTCGCAAAATTTGTTTATTTATATGTGTAGTATTTGTTTATTGTTTCAATGTTTAACTTCAATGTTGTAATTTTTAACACTATATGTCACTAATATCAAACGATAAGACTAACAGTAAGTGTATCGATTAGCCAAATAACTACACTATTTGAACAAACAGATGGTACATTAGAGGCGATAAGTGTAACATGTAAATTGTTGTAGTAAATTTGAACATCACACTTATCTCCACGGATGTGCACCAATATTTTCAAACTTTAATTATATAAGTCGAACGTTAAATAAAAAAAATCTCGCACAATATAGCAAAGATTTTGTTTTCAAAATATATCAAAAGCGCAACAACTTGTCTGTGGCACTTACATCAGTTCTTTATTCAAATAAATTTTTACACAATTCGGAAACCTACAAAATATCATGTTTTTTTGTAATTTTTGATATAGTAATACTAGTTTCTTTTGTAAAGAAGCTCTCGTGTCAGTGTGATGGTGTCGTTGTCTCTAAGTCGTCTACCAACTATGTAGTTAATATTGCAGATTATCTGATTTTCAACGATATTTCCTAGAGAAATTTACGACCGAACGTTAATAACTCGTAGAAAAAGTTTAACATCAATGCAATATTTGTCCGAGAAAATGGCTGATAAATATCATTATTTACGTTTTAGTATTTTATAAGATAGTTTGCTTATATTCTCAAATTTACAGTCAAATTTTATGTTTTTTATTATGGTGTTTAATTATTTATTTTTTCCGAATACATATTGCATCAATGTAACTGCGCAGAAATCAGATATATTTAAAAATGATACACTTATTACATACCAGAAATGACAGTTGGATTAATCAATTCCTTTTCTAAAATGTCAACATGGTCAAGATAAGATTTGTTTTCGGCCGTGAATAAAAATATTTACTCATTGAAATTATAAAATACATTTTTATTATCGTGGCAGTGAATAAGAAATTCGCTTGAAACGTATTTTTATACGCAATGTTTGATCTTTTATCCTTTCTTATTTTTAATATTATGGTTCAGTAATGTTACATTCTCACATTGTATGTCTGTCACACCAGAATGTAATAATCGTGTCATCTAAGTGATATTTAATAAGTAACTAGTGCAACTATCAACTAAATGACTAATTAGTCAAAACTTCAACAATTCGTGTATTAAAATGTACTACTAGTTTATAACTCCCATAAAGTCAGTAACCGATTGAATTATATGAAAAGAAATATCAACTAAGCGGGAAAAGTTTTCACTGGTAGCACTGTTCGTGGTTTGAAGTAAGATGTATATAGATGTACATAGTAATCTTAGTTGGTATTTTGTTTCACATGGATAGTTTCAAATACCCAACTTAGAATGGAAACCAGAATCACTAATAAAGTATAGAGAACGAGGTTGAAGAGAAATTAGTCTTTACCAAGTGCCATCGCAGGCCAAAAAGTCATACCCCTAATAAAAATGATCTAACTGAACATACACATATATAAATAGACAACAATAATAGAGTATATAACATTTACCCTGAGTACAAAAGTCATAAGATCAATCCAACTGATTTTGTCGAGGAGAAAATTCTGGAAATTGGTCATAACCTTAAAATTATTTCTAAGGGCGTGTCAAACAATGATCGTCGTTTTGATTTTACAAATAATTTACAATTATTACTAAACTACACGTCTACCTTGTATAAACCTCATTACAAATTCACTATATTAATCATCAAAATGAAATCGGTTTGTCCTTTGTCACTTATTGCCGATAGCTGCTAATTTCGAAAGAGAGACGGGTCGCAGACTGTGTATGTAGGAGTAACAGTTTTCATTGTACAGTGACCGTATAATATCAGTAAAATCAATAATCATATTTCGATGTTTCGATGAAAGCATCGAGTTAAATTTTAGAAATACATACCTACGAATTTAAAAAAAAACACTACGAAACAAACAATCATTTGATATCACCCAAATTCCTTCACAATATAGCGGTGCTAAGCGACGTTTTAACTATTACATTCATCTTATACTATACAACGAACATTGAAAGCTTACGTACAAACAAGACAGCTTCACACAAGCGTCTAATTGAGACACATTAAAACATACACAATTAGACTTATGACGAGAGAACGACACCGCAATCACTTCTCAAGAGCTTTTACACTTACATGCAGTAAAGTTTTGCCATTACAAAACCGTCGGGTCGGAAAAAGTCGTTCATTTTAAATTAGTGACAGTTAGCGAGAATAATTTAACGTTTAGTGCTACATCTAAACCTCGCTACGTACCAAAATAATCTCTAAAACACTCTACGTGAATGAGAGTCAACAACGAAGAGTAGGTACAGTTTAGTTATACGACAGAGAAACAGGAGCGTAGGAATGTATTAACAGCGTAAGGAAACCTTATATATATTGAAATGTATAGACAACTGACAGAGGTGAAGTATTATTGGTCACGTAAATAATACAAAACAGGTCCGAAAAAATCTTAATCCTATTATTGTTTATTTCGAATAACTACGAACAATCTTTTATCTAGAATTGCCATGCACATGTATAGAACTATATTTGAAATACATGATGAAACCTAGTCTAAACACACGTACACTGTGATGGTTTAATGCTATATCTTAATAATATAAAGATAGTGAAGGTTTTAATGATGGAGGACGGGTCTTTGAAATAGAAGAACCCGATAGCAATCTCTAGTTAGATTGGAATCTAGGCGCAATGGTAGATAAGAGTAGGCGTGTTGAACATAAGTTCCTACGGAAACAAGCTAAGAAAATATACATATATATTAATGTGCATTAGAGTGCGAGAAAATATTTTCGAATCTTATACATCAGAAAATAGAGTAGCATTCTCAATAGACGATCAGAAATTATTGTTGTATTTACATTTAGGTGTATATTGAATAGCTTTATATGATCTGATTCCGCGAAGACTGACGCGGGTACAGGTTGTAATTGACCGGAAAGATTGTTACAGAACGAAATATGCAAAGGAGTCGACGTGGTGAAAATTGGTGGTCAAATTAATACATATGCAAGCGTTACTACTATTAAACTATTAGGCGAAATCATTCGAAACGTATCGTTGGAAATACATGATGTGCTGATTACAAAGGTATAAGTCGAAGGATTCAAAATCTACAAGAGATAGATGAGTGCTTATCCGAGTGAAGAAGTGTCCGAAGCGGTGATGAGAGAGTAAGTGATAGAAGAGTCAAGATAGATCGAAGTCAGTAAAGAAGCTAACGTGAGAAAATCGAAGGGCGCGAGCGGGCGGGCCGCGTCGGCACACAGCATTAGTTTATTATAATTTATATATCACAGCTTTTGACGATAACAAATCTTTTGCACTTGCAGCTTAAACGCGGAGTCGAACGTTCGAACAATTACCTTTAACAACATCACTAGACCTCCGCCGCACCGCGACCTCCGTCGCGTGGACATGCGGCGCCGTTCGTGTATTTTGTTAGATGATCCAATTACTACATCGTGGGATCAGCCAACTAACTTCACCTAAGCCGTTAATCGCTCGAGATATCCGATCGCGCGACATTAACTTTTTACCTAAGCATAAAACATCGATAAAACTTTAAACACTGCTCTCACTACACTAATTTCGTCAACGGTAACACAACGAGATGAAGGGTGTTATCTACAACTTTACAAATACTCTAAACGAACATCGATCTTACATTACGACATGCAAAACGAAACGATTCAACGATTAGGCCGCCGGGCGCGACGCTACCCGCGCCCGATGGCAACAGTTAACAATATTGTACCTATTTTATGTTCGATGTGGGTTTTAAGGCTAGGTCCATTACAGGTATGTACACCTAAACAAAATACACTGACACAATATCGATTACACTGCATAAGCACGCATGCAAAAGATTTAGAGGCAAAAGTCGAAGAGTTGAAGTGGAAAGGAGCGAAGAGCGCAAGCGACAGACCGCCGGTGTCGGGCGGAGGCATCAAGCCGATTGGAATTTGGATGAAAACAAATATCACGACCTAATACATTGTTATTTCAATGTAAGTCTCTTACCGAAAGATGAGAACAGATGAGAGAAGGGAGCTGCTCAGTTTGAGTCGCCTACACGCGTGCTAACTTCTTAAATTACGATAATTCCCTCGTTTTAATTAATAATACACCGTTCTAGTTGTATTTAATATTTATTTCCACTTTACACTTAAATAACAATATATCACAAGCATCGACATGTTAAGCGGTTCCAGTCCGGGCGGCCGCCCGGTTGTATAGACTTTTTGACCTTACGTTTTGAAATTTTGTTTCGGTTGTTACGGGGCGCTCTCCACGATAACTTTTATGAATGTATAAAAATATTATTGCTCATTATCAAGCACCAACGCGCCACTAGCCAACTACGTTCCGAAAAAATTTAAAATTCGATTCACTACAAAATTGAGCGCCGGTAATACATGTATGCGACTTTCCTGCAGGGGTTTGGGGGTGGGTGAATGTGTGAACTGGTGTGAACGTCGGTAATAATGAGCTTAGCAGCTACATCATGTATTCGGATATTATATATTAGGGTTGGCAGCTTGCGCCGCCAGATGACACTGCTGCCGCCGCTCACTGCATCACGCACTTGCTCTCGATTTGAGACTTCAGTTCGTTCACTTGAGTCTCGATGGTGTTTTTCAGCTCTGCAACACACAATATATACTTTAGCACTTGCGATTTCATTATTCCATTGTTATTTGTCTATCACTCTCATAACTCGTTATATTAGTCTTTCCCGTTAAAACTTGTCGATATAACAGTACTTGCTATGTTTTATACACATCTATTTGACTGTCCCGTTGGTCGCGTTGAATGCCAACGCGACTGACTATCTAGAATTCTAGAGGACTTGGCTGCAAATCCGAATCAGGCGCTATTGGATATTTCTTTTCGATTAGAAGCGAAAATTGTTATTATGATTATAGGGTCACACCAGGTATTTACGGGAAATGCAGAGAATCCTCATGCATTTGACGTGCTTTTACATTACTCTTTTCATAGACGCACACTAGTTTTAGAGACTTCCTAAAATAAAGATTAAAAAATACAATAACGTATTATTCTGCAAACTTATTATGCGAACAACTTACTAGTGAACTCATCCTGGTCTTCGAGCTCCGCTTCGGCAGCCAACTCCTCAGGAGTCTTCTTCTTTCTCATGAGCGGATTGTCAGGTTCTTGCTGTTGCTGCTCCTGGAGTTCCTCCTTCTTAGGGATTTTGTACTGGAAGTGGTAAAAGGAAAATATGATTAGCAAAACTACATTACATTAGAGGAAATTCTTAATATAATAATTTTAGTATTTAGGTTTTCTAGGACAATATCTAAGTTTGTAATTCGAACGAATAATAATAGTGTTTTTCATAGTCAAAATTGTTTACCCAAATACTAGTTACAAGCTGAAATTTATTCAAATATGTGATACAATTCCATTTCACCTATTGTATGTTTTATCTCGTTTCTCTTTACCGCGTTAGTATGTAATATATCAATTGGACATAACATGTTCACCATACTGACTCTTTACTCTTAATAAAGAAAGACGCAAGCATTGTAATTTCAATTTTAGATTGTATATTTCAAATGAATATAATATTGAGTTTGTAAATATATGAATATTTGTTACAGACAACATTAGGTGAAAATTTAAACGAGTGTCAGGAAAGTTTATAACTTAAAACGCACGACGTTTCGAGAACATACTCGAAGGTGCGAGACGGAAATTCCTCCGTGGATTAATCGTTTTGTGTCGTCGCCGTAATTATAATAAAACAAATGTCCCGAAAGCAATTTCCTGCTTCACAGAAATGGAATTTTCAGAAGGAAAACAATTATTTTTATATCATTCCGAAACCGTACCACGTTTATTGTTAAAACTCTAACAAGTCAGAATTTGAGGTACCCGTATTTTTTTAAAGAATAAAGTTCGTTACTGTAACGTTTTACCTAATAATGATAAGGTTCGTTCTCGTTATGTTACATTGAGGGTAACCTTCGTTAATTCTAATGTTACCCGGAGGCTGAGATTCGTTACTGCAATGTTACAGGTAGATAAAATTAGTTTTTTTAACGTTTCTAGTCATTACAACTGAGGCAGCGATAAAATGATTCTTCAGTATTTAGATTAGGACCCAACAGATTATTGGTTGTAATTACAATATCTAGTCGTTTGCGTATTTGTTAACCGCTTGAAAAACAAATGCAACATTTAAATTTCATGTCATCACCATGTCATTATCATTATAAACATTATTATTATCATAAACCTATTATAATTATCAATATGATCATCAATTTCATTTCACTGATGGATACGTATTATACAATGTCATACACTTTGTGACTAGAAATAAGTATTACGTACTCGTTTTCGGGGTCAATAAAATAACGGAAAAAACAGCGCGCAGTCGAACTATCCCGAGTTCGTACCTCGGGACCTCGCAGGGTAGAATACTCTAAATCGAAGTTACTAGTACATTTTGATTTGCAGAATTGCTCCGATAAACATTATTATTGCGAAGCACTACACATTCAAGATTACACATCACTCAAGGCTGACTAGATGATAATGCCATTGGGAATTGAGTCCGTATGTGCACCCAGTCCAAGTTTAAGGTGTAACATAAAATTCTATTTAAAACTGCCTGAACGAGAGGGCTTTTGCATATGAGCAGCTAATTCTAAACCGAATTGGTTAATTGTAAGTATAATTCATATTATTTAAGACAGCCAACGCAAAAAAATATGTTTCACTTCAAATACAACCCATAATTATTTTACAATCTTTTGAGTTAAATTTTTTGAAAATATCCAACGCAGTCACGAATAAATAAGTTTTTTACCAGCGTGAAATGTAGACAAGACCGAATAATATTAAATTACAAAATTTCCTGGGGCTGTTTATTTCATAATATTTTGCTAGCACTCCGATCGAACATCGAACCATATTACAAGATGGCGGTTCTCGTTATAATTTCCCAACGGACAAACGGCCGAACCAGTGTTGCCATGCTCCAGTGAATTGAAGTTGCCATTGTAAACATATCTACTGAATACAGCGGAGATTAATGAGCATTGCAAAATGTAACCGGAAAACAATTCACTCTTTTAATTTGTTGGTGAATCAAACTGTTTTTTAGTAATTTCAATACTGCGTATTCAACGAAAGGTGATATTACAGCAATGAATTAAGAAAATCGAATATTTAGTTATGTCTTGTCTTTTCATTAGTCTATAATTACTATGTATACAGTCTAGCATTGTAACAATATTCTAACATCGAAAAACACATCATAAATAGACAAAATGGTCTAATCTGTTGTCAAAATGCTATAATAATATGTATTCAGTGTAAATAGAACGAAGATATTATCGAGTTTCTGGTAACATTGCTTATTACAAAGCTCCAATAAGAGGCTTAATTACTGCGGTACAGAATATCATACTCCAATGATCCTCGCCAATCGCCTTCCCTCTGATCTCCAATGCAGCGCAATTTATTTTAATTTGAGGATTTTTCTCCGCTGCCCTCCCTGGAGACTTCATTAGGCTTTGCTTCTCTATGACAAGTTTGTAAAGCATAATTTGCATAAGTTTTTTTCATATACCTTTTTATTTTGTAAGGAATTAAGTATTTTGAAGTAACATTTAGAATAATTCGAAAGTTTTTGTATGATTAAGTTTAAATATCCATGAATGAAAAATGGTAGAAATGCCGCAGACGATTTTATAACTTTAGTTAAGTCCAAAAACAATATATGTGGATATTGAAATACTTGAAATCACTGATTTGCTGAAATATAAATATCGACAAATAAGTATTGAAAATTAAATGATATTCTTTTCCTAAATGTAACGTAAATATGGAGATTGCTTTAAATAATTATAAGCAAAGAAAGCAGAACAACGTTCAAATGTTCCTTCCGACCGAAAAATGATCTGAGTAATACTTTCGTCGCGCTTAAGGAACTTTCAGGTGTATGATTGTTATTTAATATTATATTAAAATATATTTGTTTTGTTTGGGCCTAGTAATGGACATGCTTTCAAAGAAATAAGCGAAAGATTAATGATTTAACTCTACTACGTGGAGTAAGTGCCAGTTGGTACACCACATATTATTCTTGTGTGAGAATTTCTCAAATAAATATAGGATCTCTTCAGCTAAGTCAATTTTTATTTGTCATCTACATTTGTAATGTGGTTATTTCGTTCATATTTAAATATGTTTCTTCTTTTAGTATTTTCAAAGTCCTCCTTACGAGGAATTTGTTTCTACAGTAAGCTTAGTCACAAACAGATGTCTGTCTTCAAATGCATCTTCCTGAGTCCGTTCACTTGTATTTAATTGTTTCTTCTCAATGTTGTATTTCATCGACTACATTCTGGCATAGTGTATGCCAAGATACTCATCCGCTATTCCACGGGATATTATAACTTAACTAGTGAAACTTGAAACTACTCCTCTGCCTAGCCCTCAGGCGAAATACAAGTGTAATAATATGTTATGTAAAAACAATTAGTATTTGTTGTAAGTATTAAAAAAAAAAAAACCGTAACATCACGCCTGTAATCCCCGAAGAGGTAGGCAGAGGAGTGTAGAACACTCCCACGTTTCACCAGTTAAATCACCAGTGATGTAACATGTATGTAACTGGTAAACTTTATGTGACCGGATTATCATTAAAACTCATTAGTTCCTTTAACCAATGGATCCTTTAACTGCTTTTCATATGCAATAAAGTTATATATAAACCTGTTAATGGCTCCTAGTATCCGTTATATAATCACATCGTTGAAAGTTACTAAATACGTTCATTCCCTTCTGATAATTGGGTATAATATGAAGAGTAATAAGTGCGATTTATGAGTCCGGTAGAAATACCACGACTAGAAGACTTCGGCAATGAAATTTATGGCAAAATACTTTTATTACATATAGTAAAATATAATATTGTAGTAATAAAATTATCTTCATCATTATTAGACTTCACACACCTTACAAAATCTTTTTTTTCTAAATTTCATAATCAATTCTTCAATATAGAGCAAGATATTAGTTATAAATGACTTTTATATATGACAAGATATTTGCAAATTATATACAGTAACATCTGTGTGCAAACAAATAGTCCGGTCGGTGTCATGGCGCGTCACGTAGAAATGCGCGTCGGTAATCTGAACGATTACACTGTATTGCGCATTTCGATCGCACTGCGTCCGAGCATAGCCACGCGCGTCCATTGGCGGTCCACATCACACGCCAGTGCGTAGCAACCTTCGGTTCTTTTATAAAAGCCACGATATTATTTAACTTCTCATATTCAACATCACACCTATAATCTTTGAAGAGATAGGCAGAGAATGTGGTACACCGTCACGTTTGTCCAGTTACGCTTCTACCAACATAAAGTAGGCGGTGAGCTTACTGCCATACGCCGGGCACAAATCGAGACTCCGAGCGACTACTAGATATTTCAAACAGAAAATCACTCAACCAACGAGGCAGTCACCGTGACAACGTATCCTTAATCACTTATTATTGAATGAACACCGCAGGTCCCTTAAGAAATTGTCAGAGTTCAATGAGCGCAAAATACCTGTACTTACAGACATGGCTGCATGATTTACATTTGCCACTTTCTTCATACACGCATAGCTTTGAATACTTCTGACTCCATCAGCTGGAATCTGACATACACGGTCATGATTAATGAGTTTTATATAAATAATCAATTGATTTCTAAGCAATTAATATTAGGAATTATTATTTCAATCATTTCTTTTCATGATACTTACGGAATATTTATTTATATTTCTTATAAACTAAATAAACATTTCGATATATATAAAAAATACGCGATATTTCTTTTTGTCATTAAATATGCTAATTATAATTAAAGTAAATTTACTAAAACACAAAAACATTCTCTTAAGCTCACCCCAGTTATGTACATCATATGTAGATGTGGACTTTTATATAAAGGTTGGCGACTTCTGATGTATACTAATAAAGACACGTATAGAAACTCAAAAGCGAAACGAATTTATCATTAAATTGATCGATTTTAACCGGTGCCATTCGAACGGGATAGGGGAATGGAGCTCGCGAATTGTGCAACGGCTTCCAAATAGTTTCATTTTAGCGTACATAACAGCACGACTGAATTTCACCGAAATGAGGGTAGTACACAAGCTATTCGACGGATGTTATAGGACAGGTGGAAAAGGGGCAAGCCTATTGTATCGGACACAAATCAACCACATTCACCATCACGTCACCATCACGAATTTTAAGTTAGAAAAACCCAATAAAACTTTGACAATTTCGACGAAACATAAAAAAGCATAGATAGGTATCTTAGAGTCAATATCGTGGGCGGTAGCTCTTCTCACGTGCCATGATAAATCTTGCATTATATTTATGTATGCAAAGTTTCTAGAAAATTAAAATTAGCCATTTGTACAATCTTAGATTGCTGAATCCGCGGGCAGAGAGTTTGTTGGCTAAGCCGGGGATCGTGAGTTCGATTTTCACCCAGAACAAATTATTGTGTGATAAGCACAAATATTTGTTCTGATGGGGTGTCCTAAAACATATTTGTATATGAGTGTATATGTTTTCTTCACTTATGCATGTGATTTACCGGCCCAATTTCGATAACATAGGCTTTCTTTCAGTCTATTAGAATATTTGATTGGAATCATTTATTATTCTACATTACATATGAATGAGGACACCTGTTGAGAAACATCACTTTTCATTAACAAAGTCAAATCGATATTTTATTACAAGTAGTCTAACATTAAAACACAGATCTATTCTAAACACATTAAAGCGTAGACATTCTAAAATGTAGGGAATTTGACTCCCAAATTAGACACGACTCATATTTGCATACGTAATTAGAAATATATTCGAAAGTTTCAAACAATTTACTTTCCTATCTCTCACAATGACACAGAGTTCAAACAATTTTACATCAGACATGCGCTCTTAAACGAGTAGCAATAAATACGTCAATTGTGAGCTCCTGGCCTTGGTTTACGGTTCAAGATAAGATCTAGCAACCGGCTGGCAGCCAGTGGCGTGCAATGTGTATTCCTTCACAACTATTGTCTTCTGTAATTTTGACCGTTAAAATATGAATAATTATTTCCAAGACAATATATTTAATGTTTATTAAAACAATAACTGTTTTTTTAAACATAAATCATATGAGATACGTAGAACTAAGAGTGAAGCTATTTTTATACATCAGAAATATGTAATATTAACGGTGAGAACATTTCTTTTACAAAATTTTAATGTGTCCATTCTTTTTTTCTTTCTGTGCTTAATAATTTAGTATTATAATATTCACGGATTATGTATACTCGAAGAATGTGTTTATATCTATATTCTTTTGAATAATAAAATAACAATTCACGAGAAAGGAAACCGTATCTGATTGAATAAGACCGCTTTAATAAAGTCGACAAATTCATCTAAATAATAAATTTTACAATTGCATTCATTACTATAATTTCATTATTTTGGCTACGAACTAGTATTATGAGAGAGGGAATAAAGAACTATAGAAAATTTAAAACCCATTAAATTAATGAAAAAGACCATTGAAGAAGTAACAGGCGTTAAAAATATTAAATTATTATGAAATCTCTAGCCTCAAAAAAATACAGTATGAAACGCGTTGAAGTCTTTTTAATGATTTACGTGTTACTTCTGTATTTATTTTTGTTTACAATTATATAACTTACATTGCTAAAAGATTGAAATGTAAAGATATGCATTAATACATTTTTTAGATTGTCTTTTCTTTTCTACATGTATATTCCTCACATTTTTTGTACGGTCATTGTTATAGACACTTGTCATAAAAAATGCATATCTATTCTCAGTAAACACGCGACTATCTTGCCTCGTAACAGTATATTCAGGTTTCGGGATCGTGTTCCGAAAACGACACAAGGGTTTACAAAGAAATGTTAAGAAAAACCACGTACGGGTCAACGGGCCGCGGCCGCGGTATGGCACCGTCCGTAATGTCTAACGATGGTCATTGTACGCCACACGTTTGACAAAACGCGAATTGGTACAAGTTATACTGTGTCGTGAATGTGAGGATATCAAAATGATTATGAGTACCTATATTTTTGGTATATAGAGTATTTTTCTGATTTGGAAGAAAATAATGGCAAAAGTCCTTTAACGTTTCAGTATTGGACACGGGTCTCCAGTACAATAAATCTTTATTGTATACTGAAATACATTTAATCAGAGACGTGATAAATTTGAAAAGATAAAAAATTGAGTAAAGATGGTCTTGTCGTTAACAAGCGATCTCTGTCAGACAACTTTTGGTTAAGAATCAAGAATAAAAATAAACAGATATGGAGCAGAGGTATACAAATAAAATTAATAAAAATTATCATAATACTCAGTAGTAATGACAATGGCAATAATGATCTCTTATGAGTTAAAGCTATACTCTACCATATTCATTAAAAGTGTGTGGGAGTGTTTTACACTCCTCTGTCAACCTCTTCGGGGATTACAGGCGTGATGTTACGTTTTTTTTTATTCATTAAAAGGCCGGTTGCTGGGTTAACTTACCTCCTAATGCATCGTTACATCAAGTCATATTTCAGCTCAAAACGCGCATTTTTCGTAAAGAGGTGCATACCAGGCTTTGAACACCGAACCGAACGGAAGAAAGCTAGCATTTGTATAGACTTCATTATTTCAAACTGGAATATACTAAATGATATGCACAGTGAATTAAAATAAATATCCCGTTAAGTAAGTTCTGAATTCTAGACCACTAGGCTATCAAAGCTTACATATAGATTCTTAATTATGTTCACTTTTCGTACTCGCATTGCACAATACATGTTAAATTTACAAAGCTGACATGACATCATGAACGTCGATAACTCAACCTGTAACCACCAAAACTTGATTGATAGATTGTAACTATGTATATTCACAATTCATTACAACGTTTATAAAGGAGTTGAGTTTGTTATTCTCATTTGTTACACACACTCGGAACTCGGAACGGTTTTTATTCGTAAATTATATTACATTCGAACGTGTCGGATCGCCTTGCGATTGTCGGAGTCAGGCGTAAAGAATTTTGACATTTATAGGTGTCAAAATTAATTTGTGATTTCTTTAAGGCTTTTTATGACAGCGTCATCTTCAAATTACAGGTGCCACCTCTTTGGATTTGGTGATTCATAGAACACTAGTATGGACAAGCGTGGCGGTTTAATTGTAACATGTATTAGGCGTTAGCTGTAATACTGCATGTTATTCTAATAATTATGAAAGATTTCTTGAATGCACAAATATTCAGTAGATATATTGAATATCGTAGATTCCTTTAGTTATGGTTGTACTGTGGTTGTGTTAACTGCGATCACAATTCTTTATTGTGAATTGATGCCCTCGGCTCACCCCATGGTTTGCTCCTGGCGTGATGATTTAATGACAATAATCATTATCTCATTTTAAGGTTCTAGACAGATTATACTATCTGTTAATATTCCTAAAGAAATTAACATGTTTTGAACGTACAAAAATAACATGAACAATATTAAACAAGTATGCAAATCATTAGCAAGTGTTTCCTTTGTTGTGAACTGCCCCATAAACCTTACGCGCCCCGAGGGCCCAGACACAGTCCGTTGTGGGGCATACCTCGCGTAGCTATCTATCAACGAAAATTTTCAATAATTAATTTTCTTTCGTATATAGCATGTGATTGAAAGAAACATAATATTCAACAATAAACGGCTTAGGTATGAAGCCTATATTGAAGTGTTATTAAGTGATCACTTGGGTCCTTTTTTAAATTATGAAGTGCTAACAGCAGGAAATAATCGTTAGAAATGTTGTGTATATTGTTCAAATATTAATCAAATATTAATCATTAATGTTTTCGTAATGGTGTTGCCTATTAGCTAGGTGGAGTGACGATATATGCATAGTGGTTAGCAGCGATTGGATATTAAGAGATGAAAATCGAACCCAATAGCGTGCTATTGCGGAAATGCCAAATAACTTCATAGTGACGTTAGATTGGCCAAATCCTCCAATGATATAAATCATTATTTGTACCATATATAACTAATATGCAGTTTACATATATACTTACAGTATAGCGATTTGTTAACACGTAATACATTGGTGCAAATCATAAAATGTTCACGGCGTCTATACTTCACTGATGCGGTAATAAACGAAAGATCATAAATTTGTTAATAAAATTAACCGATACTTCATCGGTGTCGTGACGATTAATTCACCGGTGAACAGAAAAAATAAAAATTAATTTGTCGCTTAAATTTTACAACCGCGAATTTTTTTTATTCAGTTATATACATTGAGACAAGACTCGATCACTTCGAGTCGTTGTCACATCGTAATTTAACAGCTACCGCGTCACAACGTTTCCGTTTTGTATTATCGATACATCGATACCAGGTAGGCAGCTGGCTCGCCATTGGCGAGTAACTTTACAAGTAATGAAAAGTCTTGTAACAAAGTCTATTTCTGTTCAAATTTTTAATTTGATAATTAAAACGCATCTTTGATAAAATTTTCTAAGTCACGCACGCCATGCTCGCCAGTTTTGGTGACTTCTGAATCTTGTCAGATAGTATTTAACCTATTGAATCAAGACAGAGGAGTCTCGGTGCTTCTGGCTAACCCCGTTGACCTAACATTAACATCTGTCCAGGAACGCGGTAAACATGACTTGTTTTTTTTATTATTTTCCGATCATCCCAGACGACCAGCGCCGAAAAGTTGATTATTTCTTTAATTTCCGTTTTTACCGTGTAATATTAAAATTACTTTTTTTAAGAATGCACGCATCTAGTACAAATGTTTTGACACTAGTGCATCATACTTGATTTTGTCTTAACCTTTTCCTCGTATTGTCTTTCGATTCTTTATTCCTCATAATAATTTTACTTTTATTAAATTACTTTTATGGGTTCAATTTCCGGGTCGCTCACTACTAGATTTTTCTAATTGAGATTTTCTTGTAGTGGCCCGGAGTCTGGATTGGTGCCCGGTGCATGGCAATAGGCTCACCACCTATTCCATAGTGGGACGTAAACGTAACTGGTGAAACGTGGGAGTGT
>DWDU01000358.1:0-19801 GCA_018245575.1 Jemadia suekentonmiller | reverse complement strand
TCGTCCACTGTTGGGCACGGGTCCCCTCCCTCTCAGAATAGTTAACTTATTCTACAGATTGCTATACTAGTAAAGTAAACCCTAAGCGGCCATAAGATGCGTGTCCTTCATTAACATGTCGAATTGACCTTCAACGCCACCATCCAACACATGTGGAGTGACCCTTAAAAAAATACCGTAATATCTTATAATAAAAATTTGGCAAAACTAAATACTGTTAAAGCAAACAAGTTAATAAATAATGATTTAATCGTCTGGTCACCACTACACACCATCCTATCATCAGCCTATTTCCATCTATACGAACTAATTAACTATCACATGAATAAAAACAAGTAACAAACAATAAGTCTACCATTCATAAGAAAACAAATATTCATGGGTAAAAACCATTGATATAAAACATAAGGCTAAACATAAAAAACATCCCTCATAATTTCTCATAGTTCAAAATATAAATGTTAAAGTATTGGACATTGTAAAATTTTTGGAGGGAAATGACTCTCTATATATGTTTGTCTTTACCTTTCAGTTCACATATACACATGGGAATGTAAAGATAATATGTATGAGTTGTGGGAACAGAGAAAACACTTCATAGAACAGTAAATTAACAAACAAATTTTGACGTACAAAAAGTGTTCCAATGAACCAATTTTGAATAAATGATATTTGAATTTGAATTTGAATTTGGGGTACATGTCAGTTATGAGAAATATATCTGATGAGCGGAATCCGAATGTTGCACCGTGGATTTTGGAGATTCATAGCCATTTGTGCAATACATTGACGGATTAATTATTTAGTACATATTTCAATTATTTTAATCATTAAGTTATTATAGTCAATGTTATACAGCTCTTAGAGCATAATATAATTTTGTATATATCTCGTACGTTGTAATATCATAAACATATTTATATTTCACTAGAGAGCAGCAGCTCCTCCATGCCCATGTGTCCGCGGTGGCGCCACACGCGGTAGCGCGCGATGTCCTTGCGGGTCACCATCCCCACCACCTACAGTACACGGTGTATTATTAAAGATTGTCAAATAAATGGAAAACTTAAAAGCGGTACATTTTAATAGATACCCTTAACACTTTATATCAAATCACTGACTGACGATTGAAAATATGGATTAAAACAAATGTTGATGTCTATGAACACGAGGATGAACCTCGTGCTTGTCTATGGTGTACACGGTCCAGTAAGTCCAGTGCATAGACATTGTAAATATATACATGTTTGGGGACGTGTCCAAATACGATTACAAGTGATCGCAACGTGGCAGAGCGAGTGTTGCGACTAGCAGACGGCCACGTTGCACGCACAATGCACCTCGTTGTGGTCGTTGACGATGGGCAGGTGGCGCAGCCCCAGCGCGCGGAACAGGCGGAAGAGGCGCGGCAGCGAGGCGCGGTGCGGCAGCGTGTAGGGCGACGGGTTCATGAAGGGGCGCAGGTCCAGGGTGCACGGCCGCTCCCACTCCGCGATCTGCAGCTGGGGGCGCGAGCGAGTCCTTGTTGCCTCACGCGTATTATTGCCACCGAAACAGGCGAGTATGAAAGTAATGTGAAGAAGAAGCAAGTCGAGTCCATAAGGATATTTGCTCATGGCGAAGGACCTCGGCAAGATCCAAAACTAATCTTACTATCACCAATAAACTTAAATAAGTTATGTTGATAACACGATTTTTTTCGACTTGAAAGTGCACCAAACATTTCAACTGCTGTTACTTATTGCTTCTATATTAAAAATGTATATTTCAAGGAGTAGGAGCTCACCTCATCAATAGACGGGTACCGGGGGTACTCCGTCCGGAACATGTCCATGTCGACCTTGAAGTTGGACCAGGTGGTGTTGGCGTTCTCGTTGTATATCTTGTTCTGCAGCAGCACTATCAGCTGCGAGCGCAGTATCAGGCCTCGCAGACGCTTGTACGTGTGCACCTCGGCCTGCGGACGTATAAACACCGGTTACAATTCAGTCGTTTCTAACACGACGGACGGGAGTTTGACGAAATAGTTACACAAATCGGAATGTCGTTGGACGCAGGTGGCGCGCGAGACCGGGACTCGCGTGTCTCGAGCTAACAAGTCACATACTGTATGGCGGGGGAGCTAGTGATATCTGACAACGGCCTGCGCGTATGAAGTGTAAGGACGGTGGAGGGCAGCGCTCACGTCGTCGCTGAGCGGCGGGTCGACGACGGGGAAGCCGTTGTAGGAGACGAGCTTGAGCAGCTCGACGATGTGGCCGACGTTCTCGGTGGTGCGCAGCGCGCGCACGGGGTGCGACATCACCTCGGACGCGTACACGTTGTGCGCCAGCGGCGGCGGCTCCCAGCCCAGCAGCGGCACGCCCGCCAGCTGCGTCAGCGTCTCGTAGATGCCCTGCGCGCACACACACACGTGGTTAGCACGTAGCGTGCATTTTGATGTTGTGGAGGACGCATACTGACGGTCTCCTTTGCTCAAAATAAATATTAGCCTTAAATTTCTATTTCATATTATTATTGGTGAAAATAATGTTTCTGGGTGCATTGTACATGTAATGTGTCAGGATACGACTAATTCTGTGTGTAAAGAGTGAATTATTTATCATTTGTAACTAAGCACCAATGGTGAATTTTTATTTCATATTTTTAGTTTCCATATTTCTATTGTCTCTAGTAAATCAACATATCGAGCCGCAATGTATATTTTTATAGTAAATAAAATAGCTATTCCTAGTCCAATACCACGCTTCAGTGTCATCAGCCTGACACGCGGCATTGCCAAAATAAACCGAACATGCGCTCCACGGCGCGGCCCGACGCCAGCGTGCGCGTGCGCGTGCGCACCTCGTTGAAGAAGTCGCCGGTCCACTTGGCGACGACGAGCGTGACGATGACGGGCAGCGCGTTGGAGATCTGCCCCGTGGTCTCGATGAGGATGACGGCCAGCGAGATGGTCATGCGCACGACGCCGCCCAGCTGCGCCGCCGCGCCCACCAGCGCGTACTTGCCGGGGGTCACCGCCTGCGCGCGCTCGCGTTACCGACCACTCTCGCATACTGCTTATATATTTCATCTCAAAATTATGATGTTAGATCGAACGAAGTGCAAATTGATCTTCTTAACCTCCTCTTCCTTGCAAATTTCAATACTAACAATAAATGTCAGTTTCAATATTCACTCGTTCAGTTAGTTAACTTTAAGAAACAAATGTCCAGAATTGTATAATATCATATACTCAATAATATGTTTCTGAGATTCCTTCCATATCTACACCAAATTCGCAAGACACATGTATAGATTATCAGTCCTTATTCAATCTGAATAAAATTTGAAACAATTCTTAAATTTTATTACAAATTAAATCGATCACAGACTTCTTAAAAATTATTAAATCAATCTTCTTAGTAAATTGCATTTTAATAGCAAACAAACACTGCACTGTTCCTGCGCGAAACTTAATACCGCTTTCTCAGATGATCTTTAATTAAATATTTCTTTAATTTTTAGACGGACTGTATACATAATGATAAAAATCATTAACCACAGAGGATCTTACACTAGACGGCAACATATACTGTATGAGGATGGCCAGCAGACGGCCCCAGGCGGCGCCGGTGAGCAGGTTGGGGATGAAGAGGCCGCTGGAGACGGCCAGGCCGAAGGTCCAGGTGGACAGCAGGAAGTAGCACAGCACGAACACGAGCAGCGAGTACGGCTTGTACGAGCCTATGGGGTCGTGCAGGAAGCTGCGCACGGACGCCTCGGGCGTCTGGAACCACACGGCGGCCAGCGCGTTGTACTCGCCGTCCGCGCAGTGCAGCTGCGGGCGGGGCGCAAGTTATACAAACAAGCAAACAACGAACAATGGCAAACAGGGAAATTTGTTGCCATTCATGTCATATGTCATAAATGTCATCAATGGCATATGTCATACATATCATATGTCATTCATGTCATACAAGTCATATATCATTCATGTCATACGTCATACATGTTCTATATCATACATGTTATATGTCATACATGTTCTATATCATACATGTCATATGTCATAGATGTTCTATGTCATACATGTCATATGTCATACACTGTCGAATGCAGGCTTCTTGCAGCAATAAGAAGGGTTAAAGGGTCCGCCATGCTGGTCAAATGCTGGTTGACCGACTTCACGAACTTAAAGAGCCCTAAGGAGAGCTCTTAAGTCTAATAATAAATGTATTAAAAGGCACAGTTGCGTAAAGAGGCGCGCGGACCTGCAGCGGCACCTTGGTGGGGTCCTCGCCGAGCGGGCGGCAGTCGTCCAGCAGGAACATCATGAGGAAGCCGCACGTGGCGCTGGCGGCGGCCAGCGCGCACGCCTCCACCACGCGCAGCCACGCCGCCGACACGTACCTGCGCGCACGCACACACACACTCACACACACTCGCACACACTCGCACCGGGCGGGCGCGGCCCTAGTGTGTAGCGAGTGTCGCGGAGACTTTAGCGTTCGACGCCCTTTGCTTACCCCGCAACGGATCTGGCATGAATATATAATAATATATTCATATATAGGGCCATCGTGATAATCAACGGTTTTATCGCAGGTACCGGGCACGTTTTATCGTTGCCCACAGACCTCGTCTGAAGATGAGAAAGGTTAAAGCCATGATAACGCCCAGGTTAAGCTCCCGCTGGTTACCAGGTTTGACGAACCTTAGAGAACACATCATTACAAAGAATTGAGGGAAAATGTATGTATGTGTAACTCAATACATGTAACTAACGCTATAAAAATTGTATGTATACTGAACAAATACAATATAAATACCTTATCCGGAACACAGCCAACTTGTAATTGATGTGGTTCCAGAGTGCGCCGAGCAGTCCGCCGATGACCCCAAAGAGGGCGAACACCGGCAGTTCGTAAAATTGAAAAGGAAACGGCTCCATCTTACCCAAATTCAACAGACCTAAACATATAAATACAATCATTACTAATTAAGACATATAAATACAATCATTATTAATTAAGAAATAAATATAATGTAAATAAAAAAGGAGCATTTTGCTATTTTACATTACAATTTGTTTTGCTTACCATTTTACTTTACAGTTCATTTTTACATGTCATTTTATATTACAGTTGAAATTTCTTGTCATTTTACATTACAGTTTATTTTTACTTGTCATTTTATATTACAGTTTATTTTTTCTTGTCATTTTACATTACAGTTTATTTTCTTACAATGCAGTTCATTTTTAGGTGTTTTAGTACATTACATTTTGCTTGTTCCTCGCATCACAATCAATTTGCTAATAAAAAAATGACATTTTTTTAAATAATTAGGCTTGTACAGAAAACACATGGGAATGTTTCAAAACAGATCTAAAATTGGCATATTGTCTCTGACAAATGAATAAACGGACGAATGACGAACGAAAATATTATTCCTTTATTTTAGTATCTGTGCCACGCCGGCGTGGTAAAAGTAAGACAGCAAGATAATATTTTGACATTTAAGACATTTGTTGTCAATGCTACTGGCACGTGCGCGTACCTGGATAGCTGAGCTCGCCCGGGTGGCCGTGGTACGCGGACAGGGCGAAGTTGAGCGTGAACGTGCACACCACGGTGCCGAAGAACGTGCGCCACGTGAGCGCCTGGTTCCAGAAGCTGGTGCCCTCTTCCAGCGAGAAGAGGACGCCACCTGAACACATTGAAACTTTATTGTTTACTTGAGTTAAAAATGTTTTTGGCAATAGCTTATAAGTGAGGAGACGCTGATCATAATTAAGAAAAGACTATTCTTATTATAGATATATTATTGTCAGTTGTTACCTATCGGAGCGCCGAAAGCTGCGGAGACGCCGGCCGCAGCGCCACCTGACACGAAGTCTCGCTTCTCGTGGTCCTCGCGGAAGTACTGGAACACCTTGAAGTCCTTGTTGAACGTCGTGCTCTTGCCTTGGGAAATCCCCGCCGCCACCACCGCGCCGCAGTGGATCATTGGACCTTCCTGCAGGACAAAAAAAGAAACATTAATAAAATACTACGTGACAACAGCCTGTGAACCTCGGAGGCGGGATTTGAACCCAGCACCTCACGATCGGCAGTCGCGCTTGAAACCAACACGACCACCAAGACAGTCAACGATATATGACGGGAAAGAATAACGTAGGAAGAAAACAAGTGACACGAGATTAATAGACAGCTCACAAACCAGAAATCAAAGTAAATGTTGTAATTAGTTAAGGTATATTCGAGCGAGGTAGCACCTTGCCGCCAGCCAAGCCGCCCACGACGGCCGTGATCACGCCCACCGCCTTCACGACCAGCGTCTTTATGCGGACCACGCGAGGCACCTTCACGCCGTTGAGGTAGCATTTCACTTGCGGTATGCCGCTGCCGCCGGCGACGGGCTGCGGATATTATTACAGTGAGAAACGCTTGCCATCAAAAATATACCATCGCACTGCTACATCTACTTTACTTTAAAGCCAATAGAAATATGTAGTATACTCGCACGATCCACCCGTTAAATCGTCCCACTACCACACCAGCGGATAGGTTTTGAGCTTATAGTCATAAATCGAGAGCAAATACAGACTCCAAACCTCTACTAGGAATGTTTTTTAAGTAAAATCCAACATTATCCGACCCAAACGAACCTAGGACCCTACGCGGTCGCGCTTGACTCGTCCAGTGAGACATTCTATTATTATTAATTTTTCTACAATTATTATCATCTAAATCTTATTATTATAGAGATACAAATGCGTAGGATACGCTTAACAGCTTTATTTTTTACTGACTACGTACCTGAGTATAAAAAAGAAAAAATAATAATTTTAAAATTAGAACACAAAATATGAAAACCTCCATTCGATGTGTGGCGCCCGATACAAAAGTGTGTCAGGTATTAACACGATTAGAACACCTACTACATATTATTATTACAATATTTATCAACATTAATAAATTATTACGCACCAGTATCAACTGGAATGTGTCGTCACATTACTCATCATATTATATGCATTGCGCTACATACCTACATTGGATCGCGTAAACTCAACTGTAGTCAATAGTTCAGCTGATATCACGATTACGCAATTTCACTCCGGTATTTATTACCAACGTACTGAGACATTCTCGGTAAGTCTATAACAGTTTATACATAATGTAACATCACGCCTATTATCCCCGAAGAGGAAGGCAGAGGAGTGTAGTACGCTCCCATGTTTCACCAGTTACGTTTACGTCCCACTATGGTATAGGTGGTGAGCCTATTGCCATGCACCGGGAACCAATCCAGACTCCGAGCCACTAGTTATTAAAAAATCTAAATTAGAAAAATTCTATAGTGCCCGACCCGGGAATCGAACCCAGGACCTCTCGATCAGCAGTCACACTTGCAACCACTAAGGCAGGCAGTTTCTTATGATTTGCGCAGCAAAAAGAGCCTTTGTTCCCATTTCGCAAATGAAAGATAAGAGAATTTATGTCATTGTATTCAAATGGGCAGACTTGTTTGAATATGCAGATATTCATTTCACAGCCGCGGCTGTTCGAATATTAGTTGAGTTGATTGAAAATGTCTTGAATTTCTTGGATTTTATCAACAAACAATATGACCGCCATTCCTTTTTCGATCACATAAACAGATTGTACCTACAAATGTAGCATTTGGATTAAAATATCTAGGAGATATGTTGGACCAAAAATATGCCCACAGCTTTTCAGTCGATTTTGCCAACAAATAACTTTTCAATCGTTTTCCATCATAGTTATAAAAATGTAATACGATTATAAAATACACAGATTATAAAATTGTCGTCTATACAAATACAGATGAAGCTCTTACTACAAGTGTTCTGCAATTGTGTCAAGATGACCGATGTTAGGACAAAGGGTGCAGGTGCTGAGGGAGAGGAACTTAACCATATTGGTCAAATAGACCCGATACTAGCTGATGTGACTGTCAGAACTCTTTGACATGTACAAAAAAATTTAAACCACATCAGTGATTTGGCTATCAGTGTTCTCTGTCTATCCCCTGTAAGAGACCTAGCTATAACAGTAATATATTTTTGTATATTTGATTATAGATCTCCACCTCACATGTGCATCATAGGTAATATGGGCAAATATCTGAAAGATTTATGGTAATATCTGTTAAGTACAATGCATTTGTATCTTACCTCTACATAAGCAACCAGCACAGCACCGACGAAAACTATACAAACGTTTGTCAAAACCCACAGTAGATAGGGGATGTATAATCTGTCAAAAACATATGTGTCCACAGCTGGGAGCTTCTGTTAAGAATATTATTATGCAGAGTCATCTAAGTACAACAATGACATGTGTGGGCGCCATCAACATATTATAAATTTCATAGTATTAATATAATTGTTCATTATCCTGGAGTATTTATAGGTATCAATTTTTGGAATATGGCTCCATTGCATGCAGTCAATTCTAAAAGAATTTGCATTGTCCATCCTAACCATGCTTACATATAAAATAACATGCTGAGTTATCAAAAACATTAAAGTTTGGTCATATTATCATTAAGTTATGGTCATCACAGATCATAAATTTCTATTACTTTGTAGTATAAACACATTAGAAAATACAATTAAAAACATGATACTTATTTATCTGAAATCTAAACATCCCTTGCCAGTTATGATAGATGACAAACACAATTTGTTAAAAATATGACAATGTTGGAAAAACATCTGATAACACAGAAATAATAATTGAACTAACAAAAACAATATTAAAACTCACAATACCATGAAGTAACTTACACAATTATATTTAAACAATTCTGCAACATTAAGAAAGAAGGCCGAGTTAAGCCAAAAAAGGATACATTTCTTAAGTTGCTTATACTTGATACTGGTGAACTCTTCAATACATATGTCGATTATAAAGGCGATAAGTGCTGTTATGATGCCGATAAGCAGAAATATGAACCATCGGGCAATATCTTTCCGAACCACAAAACTGTAGCCCCTCTTACGTTCCTCATCAAGCAACAAATGGTTTTCGCATGTATCATAATCTAAGCTCTGGAACACCATTGAAAATTTACATCAATTCATTAATTATAGTCATTTTTGTAATTGTTCACTGCTATCAAATAGATTTAATATATTTATAATAAAAAATGTAATGCTACTCTATGGATTGTATAATTATAAAATGACTCACTTCATATTTAGCTGACAGCACATTTAAAGAGCCAGGCTCTATTTTCTGAATGGGATTCCGCCTTCTAACACCATGACTCCCCCCAAGCACATCATCTTCTGAGTAATTTGCAGACTGAACAATGTTAACAATAAAAAAAAATTATAACAGTATGAACAATCAAGAACACATTGCTTACAAAGTGTTGTTATTCCTTGGAAGATAATTTCATTGAGATAAACATAACATCACACCTGTAATCCCTGAGGTAGGCAGAGAAGTGTAGTACACTCCCATATTTCAGCTGTCATATTTATGTCCTATCATGTGAGCCTATTGCTATACAATAAGCAAAAATTCAGACTTTGACCCACTGCTACAAATTGTAAGTTAAAAAAATCTAATTGTACCTGATTCAGGATTCAAACCCTGAACCTCTCAATCAGCAATCATGCTTGTAACCACTTGACCAATGTGGCATTTACTGCCTAAAAGAGCAAAATAATTCAATATGATCAATTATAAGTTCTGTAGCAAATATATTTATTACAATAAATTACTGACTTGTAATAATATTACACTATTTCCCAGCACAAAGCTTACATCCCTTTTTGGTTGATAAAAGAATTATAATATGGATAGCTATTTATTCTGTTCTTACCAATCACATAGGGAAAAACAAAACATGTATTATAAAAGATGTTTAGTGGGACATAAACGTAATTGGTGAAACATGGAAGTCTACTACATTCCTCTGTCTACCTATTCGGGGATTACAGGCGTGATGTTACGTTACCTACATATTCAGCTCGCAAATCGTTCATATTTTAATATCACTTCTAATTCGACAAAAACAATACTAATCAATTGGTTAATAAAGGTACCTGAAAATTTGTAGACTGATTTAATTGCGAGTAATTTGAAGTGCTAGCTTCTTCATTGGTGACCAACTGCGCTGTATCTGATGTCGATATGCTGACAGTTTCCTCAGCTTTGGTGACGGTCATGATGAATGAAAAATTCCAAATCAACAATTTAAGATGATTAAATTAAACTAGCAATATTTAAGAATATAAACATCATTTTCAATTATTTTACAATATTGTATCGTTTTGTTAATAACAAACACAGTCAAGACACTTTTCGCACAGACAAGAGACATTATGTGACTATTGATTATATTGGTTTTGATATCTGTCAAAATAATGTCAACATAAAATTTATTATTCATATTATAAATTCCACTTAACGATACCAACGTAAAAAAAAAACGTAACAGCACGCCTGTAATCCCTGAAGAGATAAGCAGAGGAATATATAATGCTCCCACGTATTATAACTCTGTTTTATAAATCATCTATAACTGAGAGAAGTACTATAAATGCTAACCCTTTTTTGCTTTTATAAAAATAAAAAACCCATTAAAGACATCTTGATAGATTATGGGATTTCTAAAATTTAGTGGCTAACTTCACGTGATGATGGACTGTTTGATTAAACTTTTATCCTCCTATGGACTACTAACTATATCTAGGACACTAGTACATGATACTTTATAAAACAAACACGTTCAAAATTTTGAAATGGATTTATATATTATTACTTCGGAATTTGCGAACTATTTCGATCACTTTCATGGTTTTCTAATGGATCGTGGATGTTAAGAAAAAGTAATTTAAAATACTTATGGTTGAGGATTTAATAGACGGATTTACCTTTTTATGCGACGATCATACACATCTCATTAAGTGTATTCAGCTTATTTAATAATACATTTTAATACTTTGTGTATAACGGCGTTTTCCGCATTATCACCAATATTTATCTCGTTTTTTTAAATTATTGCACAGTGCTTTACAGGTGTTCTTTGCAATTACGTTTTGCGTGCAGTGCGTAAATTACTGTGTTAGCACATAAGTAAAAGTAATTAGTTGTTTGCAAAGTTTCTTGTTATTAGTAAAAATATATAATTTTTATCATGTTTTAATATTTGAGCTACAATAGATTATATTTTGTTGTAATGCAATAGCCACAATTGTTTTGTGTAATGTTTTCACGAAATCATAATTATATTTATAAGCGTTCAAAAACGATAATGATGTGGGAAATATTTTAAATTCATTCAGTATTGCTACACGACAAATAACGAAAACTATTGTTATTTTTAATTTTATTCAATGTTAGGAAACGATGTATATTAACAATACTATCTACTGCTACAAACTTACTAATGAATTCAGGAATAAAACTATATTTTTACTATTTATTTGTTGATGTGATAATAGAAATCATTTGACAGTGTTATCATTTTATCAGTACGTCAACTAGTCGACCACTAGCGCCATAATCTAGCGCATACAGACGCAATAATCAGCGTACCGTAAACAATGGTGCTTTTCCGTGTGTGTGTAGCTTGCTCGTTCGTTTGGTTGACAATCGCGATGTGATGTATCCTACATCATCGCATGCTGAGTTATATTTTCAACAAGTCTTTTTAATTTTGTATTAGTTACTTCATTAATTTCTAAATGTTTTCTTTCGTTGTGATCACGTTTCTCCGTTTTGATTTCTAAATATGTGTAATTTGCCGCCGAAGTTCCATTCAGTGTGTCGCCTTTGTTTATCATTCTGTGGCGATAATTGCAGTGATGTTAAACTCCCAATATTTGACCGTGATAAGGATAAATCACGACTTTCCGAGATGATAACGACGTACCTGTCGATAATGGTAATAATTTGAGACGATTTTAGAGCATGGCCACCGGAAGGACAGCGTTTTCTCGTGTGAAAGTTTAGCATAAGCGTAAGAGATTGTGGATACTGATAAGCGCCATTAACTTTCTCGCGGGTGTTGGGTATTTTCGCATTGTGATATCATGTTACGGCCCACGCGTCGAGTGCTCGAGCGTATGACTAATGTTGTTCGTGGAAGTGATAGGCGAGGCGGGTGGCGGCTCCGTATCAGCCGCGGTCGCGCCGCTGATAACAAAGGAACGCGCGGAGATCCGCGCGGCTTTCGTGGCTCCTCGCGCCCTCTCCCTCTTCGCCTTTGGCTACGCGCACTGTATACCTCCCCAAGGATTAAGCATCGAATACTCCCATAATAAACCACTGCACTGCTATTTCCAGTATCAATATTTTCTAAATATAGACTTACATTTTATATGTGGGGGAACAACATCGCCGCTTTATGTCGTCTTAGTTAAAATCGTAGCAGGATATTGGCAGACTAGTTTATAGGCTTTTAAGTTTGTTATCAGATTGTCCAGGAGTGAGTCATCATTTATGATTACACTCATAAAGGTCACTGGCCACCTTATTTCCTCGACTAACTGTGGTTGTTGTGAACATGTCTGATTAGTTTTATCATCCTTTTAGGTATCTCCGGTGGACATGCTGCCTCAGGTGGTGTGTGGGAGCTGTGCACACAAACTCGATGAATTCCACACATTCAGCGAACTATCACATAAATCCGAAAGACTTCTTGAACAATTTGTTCAGTATGCAAATTCATTATCAGGGCCTAAAGAGGTGAGTTATGGAAAGGGGAAAATCAAAGCATTGATCAGTATGGAAACAAATTTATTTATTAATATTATCACTATTTGGTCCTAAACAGTTACTATAGAATTAATTGCACTCATTGCAAACATTCATACGTATGTGTTCAAGCAAAGCTTGAGTTTGAAATATTTATGTAGTGGATGGGTTGACTTCTCAATTTCCTTTTGTAGACTGCTTTTGTGGCATTCACCAGTAATCCACACAGCATGCCGATGACTACCACACCAGCAACACCTAGTATACTCCATATGATATGCTTTGGCCGTAGATCAGAGAAGCCAAAGCCTTTTTTTGTTGTAAATGTAGTATCAAATGTTGGGCAAAATGATAGAGTAATGTTTGTTATGTAGGCTCCACTTAATCTCATGGGTGCTGCACAACTGAAAAACAAAGTGATACAAATAATTCTTAAAATATACTTATGTCTCGACCAATGCTACAATGATGAATGAGCTCAATAATGTGGTGCGCTTTCTCATAGTATAATAAAAATATTTGTCTTTGCTTGGATGCAATATTTTCTTTTTGACCCGCTGCTGACCATTAATGTGCCATTTAGCAGTGATTTTCCAGAGTAATTGAGATATGGTTATTACATCACACCCATACAATGGGATTTTTTAAAGCTACTAACAATTTAAATAGTATGTATTTAGTACCCATTATACTGTATAATGTGCCTTCTAAAACTCGACAGAATTCCTGGAATCTATATACCCATACAAACCAGAAAGCATGTCATATTCAAAGCATGCTCAATTATATATTGTTTGCCTTTTGCAAATTATATACAATTACTGGCATTTCAAAGATATGAAAGGCCAAAATATTTAAATAATGTATAAAAGCATATACATATAATGTCATAGATTTTTTTCATGAATTATACTATCAAACTCACTAAGGTATTTCTCCTGTTTTGAATTTGTTACCAGCTTGCTGCTTAGTAACAATGTCGGCTAGGTCACAGTTGCACAACCAATTGTTGCCAGTCATTCCCAAAACTTCAAGTTTACTCCATGGCATTAAATCCGTTGACAGTTCACTCAAATCATTCTCATCTATGTATACCTGTTGAATTTTTAAAAACAAAATAAAATTGCAAACATCCTTTTTTAAATTACATCACTTGAAAGAAATTTGACTCACATTTATTTAATGTGTTAATTATGATTATCACTGTCTAAAGAATAATTTATCTTTGCAAATGAGATTCGGAAAAAAAACGCAATGTACATGTTATTATTGAATCATCAGCTGACCCAGTTAGGTTGCAGTCAAGTAAGCAACCGTATCTGGGCCGAACTCTATTGGACACACCTAACTGATTATGTGATCATTAAATTATGCCCGTTGTTAATATTACCTATGACTTCTCATTTCAACATGTACCACATTATCTCATCACACACTAATATTAGAACATGTAATCCCATCATTCACGTTCGTATGTGTGTTACAATGTGTGTATATGTATACGCCAATGATTCACTCGCTTTATATTTGACATTTGACTTAATGATAAATCTTGCACGCGTTCAATAAATTTATAATGACCTTTAACTTTTTTTAAATGATGCTAATTATTGTGAACAATAGACAAGATCTTTTTTTATATTTACATTTTTTAATATTCGATTAAAGATAGTATCGATTTTTTATGCCACGTATGCGATATGTTTTATAAATGTAAATAAAGAAAAATAAAATTGCGTGTGAAAATTATAGCTAAATATAGAGTAAATTATGGTGAAATACTCTCACCTCTTTGAGAGTCCATTTATCTTTCAGGCCGCGAAAGGCGTTATGGCTGATGTATCTCAAGTTGCGATTGTGGCACAAATGTAGTACTCGTAATTTTTTTAACGGCGAGAACGTACTACGTTTTACTTCTTCCAAATAATTGTTTTCTCCCACCTCCAATTCCAGTAAATTTGTTAACCCTATAAAAAAGAAATGTATTACTAGTTATCTATTTAAAAAACACCAAATGAAACGTATTACGGTTTTTAGTAACTTTGCTATGAACTCCCATTATTTAGTTATTATTCTAATTCAAACAGGCTTCTATTATTTTTAGGCTTTATAAACGCTTACATATTTAGTTCCAAAATCGTATCCAAAATGGCGCAATAACATTCATAAACACTGAAATATTTGTATTAATTTTAATGGAAATTCGGTTAATACAAACATGGATGAAGAAATGAACAGATAAAGAAATATTATTTTTATCGATGTGACACATATTTCAAAATTGATCAGAGATTATATATTCATTACGCATTCCGTTATCGAGTTCGTGAACTCCTGACCATTTATTCCAATTTCATTGTCACTCCTTCATCTAGTCAGCCTCAAGACGGGATGTCCTTAACCCTAAACCTTTAGTTAATAGGTACTTACTCTTCTCATTAAACAAAGCGGAAAAGCACGCCGTTTGTACTCTGTAGGTACTTTATAAATGTATTTTCCTATATATTTTTCATGCCTTAGTTGTAAAATAATTTTACGTCGGTTTTAATATAAAAAAATTCTTTATGTACCTATTAATTGTTAATTAATTATAGTACAAAGTATAGTCAACATTCTTCATCATCATTATCGGCTTGTTTAAGTCCACTGCTGGGCATAGACTTCCCTTGTTTTTGCCAGGACGAATCCCCACTCTGGGCATGCGCGTTCGGGTTAAAAATAAAGTATAGAATATTTTTTTTCGACCCTTTTATCGTTCAACTGTTGGAACACGGGTCTCTTCTCAGAATGAGAGCGTTAAGGCCACAGTCTGCCACACTGGCCAAGTGCGGATTGGCAGACTTCAAACGCCTTAGAGAACAATTTTTTTAAGAACTCTAAAGTGTGCAGGTTTCCTCGCGATGTTTTTCATCACCATTATAGCGAGCGATATTTCATCTTAAAAGGTACCTTTATGTAAATAGTTGTTCGCTAAGATTTGAACCGTAGCTCCCGGAGTGAGAGGTCGAATTTGGAACAATTAGAATTTGAAGTTAAAAAAATAATAAAAACAAGGTGAGCATTTAAATATTTTAAACACGACGTACTTGAATGGCGGATTCATTTGAGTTATATAACATTTTTGTTCATTTTCTTACTTGAATTGTAACATGCAGTAAAACGATCAGACATAATCACACGAACTATAATAATACATATTTCAGTGAAATTGTATTAACGTATGTTTGAATTCTAGACGCCAAATGAAGCGAAGCGTCCGTTCCTTATATTGACTTTGTACCGTTCCTGGCCACCTCTAGTTAATATTTACATTGTAACAGTATATTTACTATCGAGATTTGATTGTATTCATTTTTGTTAAACACCAAAATTTATGCCTGCCTGTAATTATTTCTGACTGCCTCGTTGGTCGTGTTGGTTGCAAGCGCGACTGCCGAACAAGAGGTCCTGGGTTCGATTTCCGGGTCGGGCACTATAAAATTTTTCTTATTTAGATTTTCTAGTAGTGACTCGGAGTCTGGATTTGTGCCTGGTGCATGGCAATAGGTTCACCACCTATTCCATAGCGGGACGTAAACGTAACTGGTAAAACGTGGTAGTATACTACACTCCTCTGCCTACCCCTTCGGGGATAATAGGCGTGATCCTACTTTTTTTTTACGTTTACGTACAACGTATATCCTATCGAAAAATGTTCCTTAAAGCGCAATTCTTTAAGAACTCGTATGTGCTAAAGTTGTCGTATGAGAATAGGTATTGAGCATCTTCGTAATATACGCTTTCAAATCAACGATAAAATACTTGTATTATATTTGGTAATACACTCAGCGTTACCTAATTGGATCTAATAAAGCGAAAGTGATCTTCGCTCGCGTCTCGATGTGTCCGCAACAACTGCAGGCTAATGGACTGGCAGTGATTGTAATTCGACTGAATCTGTATATTAAGTTATAAACTGAATAGAGGTTTCTACGTCAAGGTGTACGAACCGAGAAATGGGCGGTGCGATATGTGCGAAATGTGCCTAAGTACAATGTAAAATCACGCTTGTATTCACGGAATAGATAGGCAGAGGAATGTAGTAGGTACATTGCCACGTTTTATCAGTTACGTTATACGATTCCAGGTAGTGGTGACGCTGTAGGTACATTTCAATTTAAATACTTATAGACGTCCAAGATGAATATAATTTAAATAGATATGAAATTTTAAGTTAATAAAACCCCGATAGCACCCGACCCAGAATCGAATTCAGGACGTCGCGATCCGCGTTCGCGCTTGCAAAACTATTCGGCGAACGAGGCAATCAAAGTTTTACAATTAAATCGATAATCTACTATATTTATAACAGTTATTCTGACTGTTATTACTGGGAAATCAATCATAGGATGAGTTTAGTAAGGAGAGATAATAAATATTATTGTCTTGTATCACCACGCCAGCTCCCTAGCGGAGTGAGCTGAGGGCGCGGACACTTGCACTGCGTCCCCCAACATTCGTGCTCAACGTCTACTTCGGTCTCGTTCGTTTCGCACGTCGGAACCATCGAAGCTTGTTGTTTTTCGATTTGACACGAGCACTATTTTTCAATGACGTATATCGCTCGGATTATGTATGAATAATTAAAACTGTACTTTTGTCCGTATCACATACATGTGTCACAGCCACATATAAGACATCTGATTATTTCATCCGGATGTATCTGAATTATTGGAAATACCAAACGCGCCACATCGACCTCTCGCGTCTTCAAATGAGTATAAAAATGCTTGTATAGAAAGTATTATTATCATTAGTTTTATGACATCGTCACGTCGTTTCCCTTACCGTGTAAGCAGAGAGCAGTAAGCGTCCGATAAGAGAGATGAATGTATACGGCACTTGGTGTTGTCTGCCTACCCCGTAAGAGAAATTGCTTGATATATAATGATATGAATTAATAATGTATCACACGGAAAAAGGAATACAAACATAGCGAAATATTTAAAGTTTTCCTCAAAATCTTGCAGTCGTTTTATATTTGAAAAAAACCCAGTTCAATGTTCACTGTCTCCCTATCGGCTTATCTCACTGCGCTATTTTGAGCACCTACAGGCACAATCGTTTAATACGCTATACAATAAAGATAGATTCGTTTATCGTTACATCAATGATTTCCGTTATAAGATGAATTAGCGTAAAAATACTTTCAATGTGTATTTACACACACGCATACAAATATGTATACGAAAAGACCAACGTACATAATACTTAATAAATACGCATGCACACATGCATACACACGCATAAATACACACGCATACATACACACACACACACACACACACGAAGCTCGAAGTGACCGATCTCCTGTGCGTTACTTCACTGGTCCACAACACTTCACCGCGAAGATAGAAAGCTTAGATCGTCTCGTTGTAATTAGATTGTGTTGAGTGACTTGTGTAATAACGCTAAAATTGTGTTAAGCAATCCGAACTCTGTTTTCCTCCGTAATATATATTGCACGTATAATAACATTTGAAGCGTTGTCGTGTGTGCGTTGGTTGAGGGGGCCGGTTGTATGACTCGTCTTAATTACACCCGTAAGGGCGGATCACGCTGAACCTCGCTCTAATCAATGTTTTAATTATATTGTGATATATTTCTTTTGTATATGTATACATGGCTATTATAAAAGAAATATATGATGTGATTGTGTATGATATGAGGATAATAAAATATGTATTGTGTCGTAAGAAGTTATTGTAAAGTGTATTTATGTGTAAATTAAGTAAAGTTGCGCGCGATCGTTACTTTGTATTGAAATAGTTCTCTTCTAGGCAAGAAATCATTACGAGATCTTTCGTTCATATAATTGAAGTAATAAAATGGACTTAGTCTTTGGTAGACGTAAATGATTAAATCAGATAATGCATTTTCTTATGATTGCTCTTTGATTATACAATTAAAAGGTAAGATCACGCCTGTAATTCCCAAAGACGTAGACAGAGTAGTGTAGTACACTCCCACATTTCATCTGTTACGTTTACGACCCACTATGGAATAGGTGATGAGCCTATTGCCATACATCGAGCACGTATCCACGACTCCGACCCACTTCTAATTTATACAAGAAAAAATAATTTAGAAAAATTCAGTATGTGGGTACTACTTGATCCGGGATTCGAACCCAAGACCTGTCGATCAACAGTCGTGAATACACAGACACTAAAAATACACTAACGACGACAGAACACGACAAATGTCAACGACACAAATGTACAACACTACAATGTTTCCACTCACCCACGAAGCTGTCGTCGGTGAGCTCGACTATCTTGTTATCATTGAATGTGAGGTACTGAAGGGTTTTGCCTAAGATGCTCAAACTCTCGGGCACCGTCACGAACTGGTTCCCGGATAGGTCTAGCTGCCTCAAGTTCGCCAGCCCTTTGAACGCGTCCATAGGAATGTTGTCGATTTCTGTCTTAGATAAGTCCAATACCTGCAACAGAACATATTACTATTATATTTAGTATAATATATTTAGTTTTGTTATATTTAGTATTGGATGAATTTATTATCTTTATTATCCGAAGAGGTAGGCGAGGAAAAAGAAACACGAAGAAAATAATTCCTCAGTCTTTCTTTTTTTTGGGATTACAGACGTGATGTTATGTTAGGTCTTTCTTGTTTCTCGCTCCGTGTTTTCCTACTAACTCAGTGTCTTGATTCGTGGCCGTTATATGGCAATAGGCCCACCCGGCCCGTGGTTCCGTGTAATAGGCAGTACGAGTATAAAAATTTCGTGATAAGTTGGCCTATTACTCTGCTCTGCCTTACCCCGCCGGGAAATACAGGCGTGATATTATTTTGTTCTCCTATTTTATCCACGATGAAGAATATTCTTTCATTTGATCCTTTCTTCGTCGCATCTATCTTATAATCAGTGCAGTTATCGTGCATTGATTGATAGATGTGATCAAAATGCCTTTCATATATTACGTAACATAAAAAAAAGTAACATCACGCCTGTAATCCCCGAAGAGATAGGCAGAGGAATGTAGAACATTCCCACGTTTCACCAGTTACGTTTA
>DWDU01000357.1:0-19818 GCA_018245575.1 Jemadia suekentonmiller | reverse complement strand
AAATAATTATTTTTTTAAACTTCTTAACTCCTGCAGTTAAATGTTATAAAATGTTAAATGTTAAATAATGTTGTTTGTAGTATATAAAGAATGTATAAAACTATATGTATTGTAGACTATACAATCGTGTTATAAAAATCCTTGCGTGGCGTGATGTTACTTTTTTTTTTACTATTTAAGCCTCAAACTTATATATGCTGTATTCATCTATAATTTTGAGTACACGACTTTATATTTTACGAGACTGCGTCGCTGGTCGTGTTGGTTGCAAGTGCGACTGCCGGTGCGGAGGGTCTGGGTTTAAACCCCGGGTTGGGTACTATTGGATTTTCTAGTGCTAAGCTTTCTAGATTTGTGCCCGATGTTTGGCAATAGGCTCACTACCTATTCAATATTGAGACGTTAACGTAACTGATGTAACGTGTAACGGAGTGTACTCCACTCCTCTGCCTACTTCTTCGGAAACTACAGGCGTGATTTTGCGTATTTTGCGTATTTTTTAAAACATTTGTCGTATATTGGCAATCTAAGATTCATAATAGTATATGGTCAAACATTAACACAGAACAGATATTTATAAGGAAAAATTAATTATTAACAGTCAAATATTGTCCACTGTTGGTTAATTAGATACTTAAGCATACGGTGTTAAGTAAAATTAAGTTTAAATGAAAGAGGTAACTAATATGATCGTTAAACAGCTTCGAACGAGGAATAGCTTGATATAGAATTTATCTTCAAAGCATCAGACATCAGACCTTGATACCAATCACGTTGCTGACATGCTGTAAGTGGTGTAACAAAGGACTCTGTAGCAATCTAGATCGGGATAACACTAACTGTCGACCAATCAACCTAGATTTAACATTGGGCACTTGTCATATCTCTGGTTCTTTTCAATCAAACGATCAACTTGTTCGTAGCTACATACATTACTAGGATTATTCAACATTTCGCAAATGTTCATGTATCTTCTAGAATTGGAAAGTTATAACTAAATGCCCTGTGAATTCAATGGTTATTAACGCAATTACTGATTTGAGGGCTGTAGGTTTGATTTCCATTTTATTTTGTATCTTCATGTCTATATTCCCCGAAGTAGTAGACAGAGGAGTGCAGACGCCCCTACGATTCATCCGTTAAATTCCACGTCCCGCCATGGAATAGAGGGTGAGCCTCTTGCCATATTTTGAGAACAAATCTGGACTCCGATCTACTACTACACATTCTAAATAAAAAAATGTTATATTACATGATCCAGGAATCGAAACCAGGACTGACGAGGCGGTCCATAATTACTATTAATACAAAAATATTGCAAATTAGCTAACGGTTATTGATACGAGAATGATTAATCGCTAATCTCAAATTTGTTCGTCGTAGGACAGATGCCCTAAGTTCTTGTTTATTGCGTTGTTTAGGTTGGGCTCAATCAAATTGCTCAAAATGAGCAATAAAATGGCCCTTAGTAGGTCAAAACCAGTTTTATTATAATTGCATCAGCTTTTGTTATTAGAATCGTATTGAGTAATGGTTTGTTGAAATACTTGTAGTTTTACAAAGCGACCGTGAAACAAATTTGAGTAGAATACAAATTTGCCAAGTAATTAAAAAAATCTTGAAGCAGTATAGAAGTATTTGGAGTAGGTACATTATAACCCGACTAATTCATACTAAGTCAGCATGTGCCAATCTACGCAAGCCTCTACCGTTTATAAACTAATGACGTATCTATAAGTTAAGTGCCACCGACGCATGATATTTTCCAAAAAAAAATCACGTGGCGGGAGATTTGTAACGAATGTTCCACGCTCCAAAAACATTATTTGTATACCACCCTTTGCGTAACAGGTAGAGTTTTTTTTGTATAATCTTCTTTTTATATGATATCAACGTTCCATAGATAACTTAACCTTATGTTATTAACTTAAGGTCTAATTCATGTTGTCATTTTGATTATGGTCCCATCTAAAACGTTTTTGCCAAATCTTTTGTCCTCGAACACGTGTTTTGGCTTAGCAAGTGCATTTGTGCTACAAATACACCCAAATTCGCGTATGGTATTGGTTCAGCCAATTTTCCTTTCTATAGGTATTTTTTTCGATTGAGGACAAAATTTGCTTGATTCCATTGTGGCCTTCTTGTATTTGAGTTCTTTGTAGATTCCGCTTTGCGTATTAATAAACTTATTACAATATACCTTTACACTGTGCTACAATGTTGTATTTCATTACATATTGCACATCAATGGAGCATGCATAAAAAATAATAATTTAAAGCTAACAGGAGAAATGGATTTCATTAGTTGTTATCAGCGCCTGTATATTACGAAATCTGTACCGTTGGTACTTCGGTTATCTCTTCTCTAATGGGACTACCCTTATCTGTTAATAGCTTTACAAACCCACTAATATTTTTTTTTACGTTTTTTGTCGTGACCCAATTTCACTTAAAAAAACTTACCGCGTAGTATAGCTTTATAGGGTAAACGATCCTATAAAGTCAAATTTATAAGATTTGCTAATAATTATGTGTAACTAAAAATAACAAGTAGGTATATCTTTTGTTTTATATCTTTTTTTAAAATCAGATTGTGTACAGATATTTCTCAAGAACAGAGATGTTAAAAATTCATTCATCATTATTTCAGCTCATTGCTTTTCACTATTGAGCATATGCCTGTTAAGGATTACAAGTTACTCATATATATATATATTACAATACTATGATAAGCGAAATGTGGCATTAACGCGTCCGTCACAAAAAATGTCTTCAGACATAAAACTACATCATTATACCTAAACACTTAACGTGCAGAAACGTTTTAATTCGAAGTAACTGTGAAACGCTTTGAAGCCGTAAAACACTAAAAATACGTGCCGCTTGGAGGTCTGCGAAGTCAAGCGGGCTTTTCGCTTCACGGAAGGTATCATCACGAGCATGGGCCGGGATAAATCAAGTGACCTTAAATGTGAATGCACTTTATTACTGCCCGGCGTTAGTTTGTCGGACAGCAATTTAGTGTTTAGTTTTGTAGATTTCCGTGTTCTGCTGTAAGGCGGATAATATATTACATGGCAAAGACGAGTTTGAAATTAATGCTGTATTTACAATGAATGTTTTAACATAGTTATTCATATGGAAGAATCACGTCAAGTCTGTGGGCTAGAGTCATTTGGGGTTTGCTGTTCAATGCCCACCTTATATGGAACCGTTCGTAGAAATAAAATAATAGTCCAACAACTGGTACTCTTACCCTATTGGTTATCACTCGTCCACGTTCCTGTCCGAACTTGCACAAAAAATTTGTTTACAGTTCTCATCCTACTCAGCTGTGGATAGTATTTTTTTCCTCCGATACCACTACACCAAATGTAGTAGGGACCCATATAGGGCTATTCATTTTTTTCTTTTACTTCGGGGATTTTGGACACGTTCACTGGGTCCTTTATTTTTTGAGGTTTATTTGGTTTTATTTGACCTTTGCCACTGAAGAGTGTAAACAAATTAAAAGCATAACATTACAGTAAGATGTTGTGGTCGCGAAGTATACAAGCACGTGGACAAGTAACATCTAAAGCCGAAACGGGTTTCTAAATTCACTATTAAGACTTCCGCAATAATTGAATCCCGGATCCTACGCTTGAAAAATCAACATCATAACAGTTGTTAAATGGGTCTTTAAATTCAATTTATTCACTGTACGATAATGTTCTTTTAAATAGCATTAGAATCTTGTGTCTTCTATTGGCGTGCAAATCATAACATTTACTTAACGAGTGAATAAATATTTTAATCATTTCTGTTGCAGCCATAGATAGCGTTTCCCGGTTTCAGACAGCTCTCTGTTTCCTTCCCTCGGGAGATCTGGATGTAGCTGCACCACGTTGTTCCCGTAAGACCATTCCACGTTATGAGAACTGATCAGCGTTGTGAACGTTCGTTAGTGATATCAGAAAATTCGTAAATGCTGTGTCGAATTTCACGAGGAGAACTCTTTCAAATTACAAAGTCCTGAGAACACTATGATTATTTAATTTAGACACATTTTTTTCAGTTACATTTTAATGAATTGTAACTGAGATTAATTTCTTGAATCTTCGTATGAATTTTAAATTAAACCTCCAATGAAATACATTTTTAATTATTTCAAATTCTTTAAATAAAATTACACTAGCTACGATCTGTGCAAAAAATATATTCCCGATACATTCCCAATATTTACAGGAACTATTCATATTGAACGCAATATTGCGAAGCTCTCATATGTTATCCGCGTCCGACCCTCAGCTGTTTTTAATAGTTTTTAAGCCACCCTCCGCAGATGAAATGAATTTTTCATGAAACAACCTCAGTGAAAATAATCCTGCAACTATTAATACAGGAACTGAAGGATTATGTGCCTGCATCCACATGTAACGATCTTTAAAATATAAACATTCTCATATCATAGACAAGAGCATATTTATTGTTTTTCTTTTTGCTCTTATATATAGGTACCGTTCTGTGTACAATACAAACCTTTTTTCGTGACACAATATATATACGTCCGTAGTTCGTGCAATGTATTCATTTTGTTCTTTGTCTTGACAGTCAAACTACGTAATAATGTCTATTAGTCTTCATCTTCGCCGCGTCAATAGCTGATCGTGAGTGATCAGCCATCGTGGTAAACGGCTTAGTCGCAATGTCCGGGGTGCGCAGGGTAGTAGAACATTTTCGTTGACTCAGACATAGTGTCCACTAGGGGTAACTCCTTTCATACACCCCAATGTCAGTGAGTAAAATGTACAAAGCCTTCTTCAAAATTAAGGAAGAAAATTAACATACTTCAGAAGACGTCGACAACTTTTAACGAGTGTTATTACGACGACGACGTGACACGAATGACGGTCATTCATTCGACCGTCGCAGCAGTCTCCTAACTGTACTATATCAGGGACAGGAATACGAAACGAAAACAACTATTTTAGAATAAACTGCTAGGAAGTTATTACTATTAATTTTGAGCAGAATTCTATTTACATATATACAAAAAGTTAAGTATGTAATAAGTTGTTCTCTAAAATCAAGCTTTGTATGAGTAAGACAAAGAAAATAAACGCCATATATATGTTTAAATCAAATTTGGTTAACTCCAATATAAAGAATGGTATTATATAACGTAGTTCGTAGTTAAGTATATATAACGTAGTTCGTAAAATAGAAACGTGTCGGATTGAAATGCTATATTTTTGAGAAGCATGGAGAAACAAAAGGAAACAAAAAACAGCTGAAACTCAAACCGTCGCGTGCACACATGTGACGCGCGGCGTTAATAAATTGCAATCCGCGATGCGCAGATTAGTGCGCTGGCCAGTTCGCGACGCGGTGGATAGTATTCATATAGAGCTGTAATGGCATCATTTTTTTTTTAATTTTCGTAATATAAAATTTTAAACAAAGTTGATAATCCATTATCTCCTGGCATTTAAATAATTTTTTATCTCTTGGGACTTCAGTATTATTAATAAATTAATAATAATATCAAGTGTTATTAAATGACACAATAACAATAAACAGTCGTAAGTATACGTATGATTAAATAACGTAAGCTTTAATCGCATAGAGTTTTTCGGGATAGCCTATTTTCTGACCTAAGATTGAGCTCTCTCCGATTGCAGCGATATCGAGTCACCCTTGAGATCTCGTCACAACCTAGGATTAAACTGAGAAATTAACTAGGCACCTCTACATTTTTCTCTCATATTTTGAACACTTCATCCTCAATAACACTTCATCATCAATCCTCATAGAAAGTGTATTAAAAAAGTGATGATTGCAGAAGAAGCACATCAGATCTGTAAGAAAATATTTAGTATTCAAAACGTGTGCATAGAATACCACACCTAATAAGAGCTATACCAAGATTATATAACAATGATGTCTTGGAAATATACCGAAGAGCAGCTCTATACATTCCACTTTTAATACAGTACGTGCTGGTTATGACAAGAGATTGTATCGTCCGGGCACCTGTTATTTCGCGAACCCATATTATTATCATTTAACTCTACACTATAGCCGCTATACCGACTCTCATTACACGCTATGCTCAGTACCGAGTGTGATAGCAAGGCACGCCACTGAGCATGAAAGGGAAAACCGTGAGAATTAGAAATTGAATAATATAGCTTCACTTACATGCCGATGAGACTCCAATTTTGTCAATTTGCACTTAGCCAGCGTGGCAGACCGTGGCTTCAAACGTTCTCATTATGAATTTTCCACTAAGGTGCTTTATTAGTCACTGTTGCAGTTCACTTTCCTTATACTGAGAACCATCTTTTAGAGGTTATATTTTGCGGAAATACATTTAATTGTAATGTCAGCAGCTCTGCGCAATGGTAATGCACAAAATATAAGTATATACGCAAACTTTGTATTTAAAATAAAAATTATTACATGTGCAATAAATGGTATGATACAGACTAAACCTAATATGACAACAAACAGCACGGTTATCCGTGCAATTAGCTCAGTGGTAAATAGTATATAATATGATATTAAGTAGTATATCCATTAAGCAAATGGAACACAGTCCAATCATCCAGCAGTCCAATTAAGTGCGAATAAATCACTCAAATGAGACCCTCGATGCATTCCTGCGCTGTTAATTTTGACCACTGCGCGTTGTAATTCACTCTCCATACACCTGATGTCACGTGATCGATGACCGGTCCTATTCACAGCACTGGTTTTGATGGACTAGAATTAGAACAACGAGTCTATTATACTTACCTAAATCCAAGGTGCACGATCGATACCTCCATAGAATATAAAATTCGTAGACTGTACAGCTGATTTCCATTGTATTTTTCCGATTCATTTCTTTACACGTCTATTTTAATTTTTCTTGACTCTATAAATATATTGATGTGATTAACGGGGTCTCATGAAATCAGGCTTTAGACACTCGTAACAATTGGAAAGTAACGTATCCGTATTTTAGATTACGAACGGATAAATGGGGAGTATAAAAACATTGGGGTACCGCAAGGATGGTTCCTTGCGGTCATTATTTCATCGCTGTACTATTTAACTACTCTTAGTTATTATTTAACTGTAATTATATATTTCGTAAGTAAGAAAAATTTTCGATAAATAATTTGAATATTATAATTGAAACTCAATTTCTACATATACCATAATCGAATAAATGAAATCTTAGACTACCTTAGATTTTATCGTTCGGCAATAGTCCTAGAAGATTGTTTGTAAACATTATTTACTATAAGTTTATTTTATGTTAAATATCTTATCGTAGTATTGAATGTAATTAATATAATTAGAAATAGTTACTAGTTCTGCAAGCACAATATTTATCGAACTTTCAACACAAAACAAAACTCAAATGTTAATGTTATGTTATATTCTAGAGTTAACTCACACTTAATAAATTTACGTTATTGAGATCTGGAATCGAACCCACAATATTGGCTCAGTGGTCATATTCAGTGACCAAAAGACGAAGAGCTATTGTTACAAATTAATTAAAGTACAAAATGTGTAGAAAATTCGAATATTTTATTCATCAATAATTTGTTCATTTTAATTGCCCTTGTCATAAAACAAAATACGATCTGTCGGAAATTTAAGTCCCACTGTTGCATCTGTTGTTACCGCTAAGGTATGGTTATTGCATTTTCACATTAAGCTTTAAGTCATCATAAGTTCATACGCGACAACGTTTTATGCATTCATCATTCACAGCAAAGCCTGTGAATCTAACTACATAGCCAGATACACAGACTGATAACTCTATTGTGTTACCCGAAATTAGGTGCAGGTGTCGCCAATCGTAGAATTGTTACAAGTGTGAATGCGCGCGTTAATATAGTTCCATAAATCGCCTATTAATTACTTTCATAAACGAATATTGCGCCGTTTCCTGCGCTAACGTCCACGGGGCGCGTTTGTGAGTTAACGATTGGTTTTAACAGCAAATACTGTTAACTTCAATGGATCCGATGTCGTATAATTTGCATTTATCCATGTTTGCATGTAATGTTGCAAATTGCATACGAATATTATATGTTAATGGAGGAGAGTCGTAAATTCATTACTGAACACAAACGTTGACGTCGAAAAGTGTGATATAAACCATAAATTATTAAAAGGTAATATCATGTCATTTCCACAGTAATACGTGTTAAGTGCGTTCCTGGAAATAATGTCATCTGCATAATATTTTGTTTTAAGCCTTTACTGTATGTGCCTATTGTAATAATTATTGAAATTGAACATTTTTTTTTTTAATTGACGACCTCGTTGGTCGTGTTACTTGCAAGTGCGATTGCCGATCAGGAGGTCTTGGGTTTATATCCCGGTTGGACGCTATCAGATCTTTCGAATTTAGATTTTCTAGTAGTGGCTCGGAGTCTGGATATGTGCCCGGTGTATGGCAATAAGCTCATTCCATGTTGCGACATAAACGTAATTGGTCATTAACGTGGGAGTGTACTGAACTCCTCTGCTTACCTCTTCGACGCTTATAGGAGTGGTGTTACATCATTACGGGCTTTATTAATGTTGTTGATCATCAAGTTAATGTTATGCGAATCCGATCAAAACATCAGAGTTGCTGTGCTCCCAATACTTAACGATTTTCGTTTTTCAAGTCGTGACATTTTTGTAACTGTTATTATTTGGATACATCAACTATCGTACAGCATTTGGTACTATCTCAGTATTATCATAACTTTATATTTATTTATTACGTAAGTACATGTTTTGTAATAAAATAAATCATACTTCAACTATAAACCGAATTAAATGTTACCACATTTTATGAGTATTTAAAATGTCTCTTATTTTATGAGTACAGGCATTAGCCCCCTATTTTTTATTCTGCCTGTAAACCGGGGTAGGCTCCAGGTTTCAATATTTCGATAATTTTAAATGGGTATAAGCTTACGCGTCCAATAAACTTGACTGACTCTCGCGGCACAAACGACACAAAGCCTGATCGCGTCCGTGAAATCGACCGGTAGCCGCAATGCCCAGATTACGCTTTACCCGGCTCTTTTGATATCGGGGGCACGACGGACGCATTTTAAACTGTTTATTTTCTTTCTCTTATTTATTATCTTCTCTCCTTACAATACAATGTTCATGAGACTAACTACAGTATTTTGATGTCATAGTTAATCTAATTACGGTACGTAGTCGTGCGGCCTAGTCTATGTACGTATTAAAAATATCAGCATATATTTACTGAGGGGATTAAGAAAAGATGTGTTACAATTAAATGACTGAATTGTGGATTAATTAGGTTTTATTGGATTGCTTTTAAATTTACACATCCACTTTACAATGTTCCGCAGAATAGAGAGAATAGAAGACAAGTGTCACAGATAATGAAAAGACATTAGATGGAAGGCGCGAAATTTAAATTGTACAGATAATGTATTTTACTTTAGCAAGATGTACAATTGGGAATTTGTAACTTTACAACCCTCACGTTTTATAAAACTACTAAAACGATCAACAAATGTAACGCGCGAAGATGTGCAAATTAGGAACTACAACGAGTAACGCCATCTATCGAGATTGAGACTACACTAGCGTTGTTCTAGAAATAACAGTACAGTAGTTGTTATGTGTACGTGAATAGTGTATATTTAGTATAACCGTGTGCTATTTTATTAATTAAATATATAAAATCTTACTTATCTAATACAGGTAATTTCAATGTTATAAAATATTTAATGAAATTTTACTAGAGAAAGTATGTTGTGTACGTAAAACGTATGTAGTTCACCATCACCATCGTCATAATCATCAAGCGTTTATCATTTTACTGTTGGACAATGACCTCCGTTGAAGACAGAAAGGTTATGACTACAGTACTGTCGCAGTAGCAGTAGGACTTACAACAACACAATATCAACAATCGCCTCATTGGAAGAGGGACATTGTAAGGGCTCAATCCGAAATTTAAATGAGTTTGTAATAAGAGTAGTTACTCTTATAAACTCATTTAAAATAATCTCCTACTCAACACTAATTTACAACTCGATTATTTGAAACATATATCCACTCCTATAACCGACTTTAAGAATTTGCCGACAATGTAAGTAAAGTATTTTTTATAAAAAAACAATTTGGGACCATAGAATAACTAACATTACCATTTAAGGATTTTACGACTCACGTTAACACGTGCCTATTTGCTTAGTGCCAGGTGTGCAATTTTGTTATTTTTTATTTGATTTGAACTTTACCGAAGCCAATGATTTGTCCATGGGTTTCCAACAAACATGCAAGAACAATATTGAATACTTCAAGGAATTTTATACAGCAAAATTTCTACTCTGAAGAATTAGAGTTTTCTGCTCTTTATACCTTAGACAATGCTATAAGTAGAGAACAATTGAATTTAGGAAGCTAATAAAATACAGACTTTTTTAATGCCGTATTTTGTTATTTAAAAGATGTTTTGAAATGTTCTAATAGTGGCTCGGAGTCTGGATATGTGGCCAGTGTATGGCAATGGGCTCACCACCTATTCCATAGTGGGACGTAAACGTAGCTGCGAAACGTGGGTGTTCTTCATTCCTCTGCCTACCTCTTCGGGGATTACAGGCGTAATGTTACGTTTTATATTTTGAAATAATGTTAAAAATATGTTTGTTACCTGTAACAATTTAATTTTTATTTATTTCGAGGACTCTAACTCAAAATTAGTAAGAATGGAAACCTGTACGTAGAATCAAAATTTATTTAAGTCGAAATCTTGCAAAGTCCAAAGCTCTATAAGTCATTTTTTTTTGGCGTCTTCCTTAATGTTTGACTTTAGAGGTTCTACTGTATTGTAATGAAGCTTTTGTTTTGCAACACACTTACAAAACAACTTAATAACAAAAAGTAGTATTGATACTCCGATTTTGGTTATTACAAGATATGAAAATTTTATTGCCTTCAAAGGACTTTAAAAAAATTAATTGTTAGGAATTGTCTCGCAATAATCGCATTAAAACATGGTTCACCGTTCCATAACCCACTTTCGTTTCTGTTAACTCATGCGATCACAAAGCATGTTTGAACTTGTTCGCGATACAGAATCGATACAATCTCATTAATTCATTATTGTCCACTTGTAAATTGATCTTTTTAAATACTTGACGTTCTTACTCTGATTTTTTTATATTTTACAATATTTTTACAATAGTCTTACATATAATTTAAAGAAAGGTGTTGAAAATTATGCTTTGTCCATGCTACAAATTTTTATAATTCGATTTATTTTTATGTAATTAAATTCTTTCTGTAGACGATTTGCTTATCAGTGATAATTGTCAAGTTGCTAAACATCAATTTAAATGTGTGTAAGCGTGTGGGTGTGTTTTTATTTGTTATATATATATGTAGAGTCGCCATCACCTGAAAAGCATTCATAAACCTGGAAAATAATCGCATTCAAACTCTACGCTATTTATTGAGAAGAACAAAATTGGAATACTCATAGTAGCAGGTAAGTATTAACTATTTACATGACGTTAAAACACACATATTAGGATAATAATAATCATAATTGGTTTCACTCGGTACACTGCGTTTGGTAGAGCTTCTTACAAATTGCTTTCCGTACCATAATTAAATTTTTTAATAGCATTACATTAACTACTTTGACGTAGAGACGGATTTAGGTCTACATATGATAAGAAAATTCGTTAAACAATAAAATTTGTTTTCGCTGGTTTCCACATGTGCATATTCGAAAAAAAACAAAACAAAAATATTACGTAACGCGGCTGGTTTTATTGGACTATTACATGGTTAAGCGCTAGTTATCAATTTTATTACCCGTATTGAGTCAGTTTAAACAAAGGTTTCCACTCTGCCCTAAGCGCCAATAAACCCAAAAACACCTTCGGTTGCACAAACCCAGCTCATGGCAAAACCGCGACGATAAAAACGTTTTATACACGGGAACGTACTAAACCATTACCAAATTACTACGAATAAAACACACACGGGTATTCCTGTCACGGTATCGGACGGGCGATCCTAAACTCGCATTAAACCAGCTTTAAATGTGCCTGAACAAAGAGCACGAACTCACGAAACGTATAGCTGGGCTACAGTGGCAAGCTCGTAACCGAGTGAACGCACTCCGTTTAACAACCCCGTGGATGCGAGCCCTCCATTCTTACGTCACCTCACCCCATACCCTATAAGTCACCCCATTGGCCAGTTCAGTTTGCCGCGCTTTCTTGCTACTGAAATCAAAACAACAACCGCTATTACCGTCCTTTTCTCAAAGGGTTCTCATCCCCACAACAGACTGAGAAAGCGCAACTTTATCAATCGCTATTGTCACTGTGATGTAACCTGTTCTAAGCGAGTTAATAGATACAACGATCAGTGTGTGGGAACGAGAGGTGCGATACGGTATCGCCGTTGATTGTAGCGGTAGAGTGCGAAGGGAACGTGCTACCGTGCGTTCAACTATTTATAATAAAATAGGCTACGTTTGTGTGAGCGTGTCCTTACTTTATGCATCGCACCCACACATGGATGGGTGCGTCGAGCGAGCAATGATGTGCACGAAGTGTTATCCCTTATTACACGATCCGCTTCCGCGCCGGCCGCACGTACAATAGTCGTCAGCCGACCTCTTTTGTCGAGCGCAGTGCGAAGTGTCAGTTTGTTTACATCGAGAATCCGTGGCGATGCATAGTGCGTTAGTTAGCGCGATTGTGTCATCGACCGCCGCCGGTTATCGCTGAATTGCGAGTGAATTACGGACAATGGTCACGACGGAGTTTCGCCCGAACTTTACTGTGAACTTGTGAACTTTTCAAATCTTCGATTCTGTGATCTCGTCAGCGCCAAATTGAACTGTGACGATATTTAGTGACTGTAAACTCAGTGTGCCATTTGTAAGTGTCAAAGTGAACTTTGTTATAGCTGTATTCATAATAGCTTCTCGAGTTTTTTTTTGGCAGACGCGAAAATTTTTGTGTGGCGAAGGTTTCAAAGCGCTTATCAATTTAAAAGCGAAACAGAAATTAGAGCCGATCATCATATAAGAAAATATAATTTCCAAAAATAAAAATAAAAAATTGGAAGAGAATTAAAATCATAATTGAAAAAGCTGAGAGGGAGGATACATAAACGAGCACACAATATTTATGCATACAAAACAAACCGCGATCTGTCCACGCTTCTTCCGTAGAAAAAGGCGCTTTGAAGGACAAAGATGGCTATAGCGTTCAACTTACCGAGCGAGAGAGAGGCGAACGAAGAAAACTTTTCACGATTGAACCGGCTCCTAGCCGAGTTGTACGAGGTTCTATGCCACATCTTGGTATCACGGCAACCTGGCCAAGAAGTCCAGGAAAATCGGCGAGGTGAGTGCCCTCGTGAGCCTAACATACCACCTTACCAGTTAAGATGCAATTCGACCTACATCGTGAATTTGGTGATGGTTGTCGCGATAATAAAAGTGTCCCTCGCATCGTCTCTCTTCAATACCATCAGATAAAAAGAAGATTATTCTAGATAAGTATTGTTAACGGTGATACTGCTAAGCAGATCTGGACTGTTGTTACGTATTTTTAAGTCCATTTCGTTATTGTCATTTTTTTTCTCGTGAGATGTTGTGTCAAACTGCACTTAAATTGTTAATGGTGGTTCGTGCCAATATAAAATCAGATTGTTTGTTAAATTAGGATGTATATATAATTTAATGAATAATTTGATTTTAATTTGGCTCTTTAATTCTAACACATTTATCTGCTTCTATATAGATTTTGCTTTATGATTCTGAATTTGAGTGAAGTTCGACAAAACGCCTCGCCCCACCTAATTTTGTTGTTTTATAGTATTATGATTTTCTACAAATTATTGTGCATTTATTCAAATTGATTTTTGTTTAAAAAGCTATGTCTGACTTAGTGTCTCTTAGTAAATTTTTTTATTCGTACCATAAGTTATTTCTCACCGTGAAACTATCCCATACATTATTATTATCACCACCTCTTGTCATACACCAAAACAAAACATCATAAAATGGAAAATCAATGTTGTACTCTTCTTGTTCCACAATTTGATGCGTAGTGAAAAATGATGATCTGCAATAATTTTCTTCATGTAATAAAAAATATCACCATTTAGTACTATTAAGTTTAATCTTTTTTTTTTAATTCCATTTGATCTCTTATTTTGTTATATCAAGTTTAAGTAGATTAATTAATTTTAGTTAGTTATATTTTATTTTATTAGTTTATATATTTATGTATTGTGTCGAATAACATTTATCTATTAACGGAACATTCATAAGGATCTCAAATTTTATTTAGTTCCAAATAATCTCGATAGTCATTTGTTATGGATAAGTGCTTCGATTCTTTTCGATTTGAATAGACGCCAAATATTAGTTAAATATTCTAACGGAATGTTAAAAATCTAAATCATTTTACTATGGATACTTAGTCTCGTTCGTTGCTTCGGAATGTCGTGAAAATTTTAATTTTGGCATATCTGTAAATATTAATTATACTGATAATTATATTTTTGTTACATACTAGATTATTGTTTCAATCCAACGAAAATTGTTTTTGATAAAATGTAAACTTATCAATTACGGTAATTCTTAATTCAAGTATACAAATATATTATGCTACAGTAGATTTATAATCTGTCTAATTAGTTTTGATGATTGTAAATATTGCATTTACGCATTTGTGATTTTCCATGTAAGCATTCTCTATTTTATAATAACAATTATTATTTAAATACTTCTACAGTATATATAGTTAAGTGTCACATGTAATCATCTATACAAATAACCATAAACTGGATTATGTCTACAATTTTTATGTTCGACAATTTGTGGATTATTCAGAAATAAAATTATTATTTTGTAAAAATCGACCGAATCTTTTCATTCAGCACCATAAGTAAATTTTTATTCTTGACTTTATCATAACTAATACGAGCTATCTTTAAACATAAAAATATAAAATAGGAATTTTTTTTGAAAATGGAGACGAAAGTAAAGTAAGAAAAATATTGATATGATCATCTATTTAAGGTGACTGAAGTATTAAAACCCTTAATAAGTTAACAAGTAATCATCTTAAAATAAACCATAACATTTTATGAAAAATCTCGACATTAATCTTTGTTTTAAATGGAATGTTTGTCGTGGTGATGAATCAAGTCTTACAATTATTAAAAGAACATTATTAACATACCTATAAATTGGTTATTAAAATCTGATAACATAGTTATGAACGCAATTATTTGTCTAAAACCTACAGAGTTTAAACGCTTGCACCCGATATTTCACATTGTCAAGCAAACGAGGTGGCTATTAAAATGATAATTTCGAAAGTAAAGTAAAGCTTAGTAACCGCGAATTATTTTCAATTGGCTACACAGCTCTGAAAATTGTACTAATTTTTACGACCGTAGAGATATACCCAATTCCCAAAGCGCTTATTAAAGGCGTATAAACAATTATTTTAATTCTGCGGATACAAATTAGTATTATACAAATTATTATGTATTATTAGTAGTATTCTGAGGTTTGTAAAACACAAGTATAAACATTTGATGCGTGTCATATTTTAATATACAATATCCGTTTCTCTATTTATGGCCTAACTGCCAAATGACAAGTAACATGACGTTAGCGAAATAATTAGAGATAAAAGATGTGTTCTAAAAAGTTACAGAAACTATTTTATAACTGCTTTTGAAAGTTTTATGAAAATAAAATTATACTGGACATTACCAACGCCGTTTAAATTTAAATATAAATTAAACAACAAAAGAAAACAATCGAAACAGAGGATGATGTACACGACAATAATGTATAGCAGTAACATTTACAACAAATAGAAGCAAATAATAGACAATAATTACGTTTGCGCCTTGGGACAATAACGTACACTATACGTAGTAATACAACCGCGCCGCTAACTCATAAACAGTGTCAAGCGACGCTCGTCAATCAAGCCAAAAATAGTTCGTGTTTACATCGAGCGTCCAGCCTTATGGACCTGTTGTAACACGCTCGCTTCGACAATGACGGAAAAAGTAATAGCCACAAGATCAGCCGAACAATGTTCACTGAGAGGTAAATATATTATTTTGCTTCATTACAAAATATGTGTCATCATTTCATTGTGTATCATCTACAAGAAAAACCTTAACTGTGAAATTGTAAATTTACATATAACGCAATACAGGCAGGATAACGTGCATAATTCAATAAGTATAGAGCCTATAGAGTGAGACAAGCTACATGAACTAGTTCAAACTTGAAATAAGATACTTAAACTTGCTCCGAATCGTGGCAGCAGTCACGAACCAAAGTTAGTATACAAGTTAGAAGATAACGCGGATTAGAAAAACTTGTCTAATTAATACCTGATGTTAAATTGTAAATTAAACACAATGCTAAAGTTACATATAAACTCATAAATTATAGTGACTAAGACAGATTATTAAATATGCATTATACTTGGAAATTGTTTGGTAATGGAAATGTTTTGGATCTGTGACAAGCTTCTGATATATTTTATTTCATAAATTCCCCTGTCAAAAGTAAAAGATTGTAATTCGGTGTGAAAAAAACTTTTATCGCCGTAATCCTGAAACTTGTGGTAATACTTAGCATTGGCAATGGACTCGAATCGGTAAGGCATTCGAAAGGAAAATCGATCGTAATCGAACATATCGCGGGCGAAGAAATCGAAAACTACTATTGTTGAGCTAATTCTGCATTTATTTCAGTTTTATACTTATTCGAAATTATATATTGATTGCATTTAATGTGTACTTCTCGTTGCATCAACTTGGCGAAGGCAGACAGTATAGTAGCCAATGTTAATTCAAGTTCAAACCAAATACATTAAAATCATAGATCGATTCAGATTAGATTAGCAGTGCAACGTAAATGGTTTTGCAATTATTATAACAGTATTTCGCATTAAAAATGTTAGAAAAGAAAATATAGCTATATAAATACAAATTGATAATATAGCCTGAACTTTAAAGGAACGTAATGATCTTATAAGAAATATAACTATATTTGTATTAAACTAATAAGGTTCTTTTCTCACTAAATTACATAGATTTATCGGTTATGCAGTTGAGATAGTTTTTAAGCTTTTCCAAAATGCACAATGCACTTATTTATCTGTTAAGAAATTTAGACGAATCTCAAAGGGCATTCGAACTTCACTATAACTTTTTTGTTCGGAATCAAAAAGCAAAGTTCTTCTTTATTGTCTTGTGTGGTCCCGTCGATTGTTGAAACACAACGTGACACCAATTAGTTTTTGCAGTTATAAAAACTATTGTCGTACAATTACAAACTTTATTTCTTTTTATGTAAGACCCTACAGATATGTTCTCAACAGCTTTTTATAATGAAAGTAAGTCACGCTTTGAAGTACTAAGTTCGATTACAATCGACTCGGTGTGAGACGCTTGAATGACTTCAAAGATCACAATACTTTTTGTAGATGAGTCCGTTTTCGAAATGTTTTCGTTCGTCATCGTTCTGCGACATTTATTTTGATGGTTCATTGAGATTATAAGAGACAAAGTCACAAGTCCTGTTTTAACTTACCAGCACTGATCCTCCTATTTATAAGTAATTTAAAACAACGCTATGGAATTAGAATAAGTGCATGCAAATTTCTTGATGCGGTCATTGCAGCCCGATGTCAGTCAGCACTGAAATATTACATAAAGTCAGTCAGGTATTGTCTCTCCTAAATAATAAGATGAAAAGCCTCGTATATTTCTGTACATCTACCTATATACGAACCTAAGTACATTAATTTAAGAATACTTCTTTTGCGCTAGAAAACATTTCGTCACATAAAATGTAATGAACACTTTAAATTTTTTAGTGTAATAATGTTTTAAGACCATTCTACACATTATTGTGCTACGTTCACCAAACAACTGATAAATACTCAAATATAAATTTATAAATACTTGTTTAAGTAGATAATTATACATATATCCAGATACAAAATAAATGGTCGTGTTCATCACAGGAAAATATTTGTGGTGGATAAGAATCGAAACTGCAACCCGCGGCTGAATTAACAAACCAACCTTAGATTAAAATTTTTTTTCTTCAATTCTCATTACTATTCCGGCCGTAAACTGCTATGACCTTTATTGCTACAGTCCGAATCATTGAGAAAAAAAATCCAGTTTATTGAAAAAAAATATCGTATCTGTACACACTGGTGAGTGAAAAATTTATACATCTAATTGGAATTAATCAAAACCGTAACCCGTTTAACTACTGACTGTATTTTAAAATACGAGTATATACCAATTATTCTCGGAACTTTCAAAATACATTTCAAATTAAGCTTCCTCTCAAACAGTTACTGTTACCGCTGTAAAGATTTTTTGCCCCGAGCCCATATGCAAGGGGATAATAATGTATTCCACAGGTGTTGTCCGAAGCAGGTGCCCTTTTCCATTTTTTTATTTTTTTTTTTCGGTCAGGTCCAGACATGTTCAATAGAGCTTTTGTCTGGGTGTGCTTCTAGCTCCGATTTGGTATATTTTGGTGTTTTTATTGCTTTTTTTGTCCTTTTCGTCGACGGTTAAAAGGAATAATAATTTATTGCAACGAACGCTGAATGTAAAGCAGTTTGGGCACATGATGATTGAATTTAAACTTCATTTCGGGCTTTGTGTTATATAAAGATCGACTTTCGTTTATAATGCCTTAAATGACCCCGTATTCGGTTTATTTATGAGAACGAATATTGCTATACGCGCAGAATCAGGTATTGTTATTTCAATAAAAGTATTTATCATAGTTGTCTCTCCATGCCCAATTTTATTCAATGCTCTTCTAGTATACTAAATATAAATATCAGAATCAAGTATTTTACATGTTTGTTACGTTAGTTAGATTTCGAATCGTTTTCAGTGCCTGGATTTAAAACGTTATTTCATACTTCAAGATTTTTATAATAAACACTCAAGGGTTATATATACAAAACTCATTACTAACTGTTAGAATCTGACACTGTAAAAATATGCTGTGATACTACAAAATAACGTAATAACTTACTCTTAGTTTAACTATTATACAAAGACGTACACAAATTACAAACTATCACCCTTCGTAAACAATGCCGTAGTCGATAAAGCGAAGCCAAATAATAACAATTATAATACCTATATATAATAAATATTAACATTTTCCATTCTATCTACTTTAATTTTAATCACAACCAATTTTGTAAAATATATATTCAACCTGAAACTCTATGTAGAGCAGTTAAGAATGAATATTTATAATGTGATTTTTTTCTGTTGTAATGGAAATAATCTACTCATTATATTTAAATATAACAGCAATTTAAACCGCAAATATTTTTACCACTTAAATGCGTGTAATTTCTTCTGTTGAACTTTTTCACGGTTAATAAATTTCGAATAGAACTCTGTTATTTCTAATATATGTTTATCTCTCCCCATTGAATATGGTTCCCGCAATTTCAAATGTATTCTTATGCGTTGTGTTTAACTTATGGAAACGAGAGATACACTCCGGTAAAATTACTTTTGTGTTCATTATATTAATATTGAAAAACACTGATGCTGTGCCTAATTATTTCGAGTATATCTCACATCTGACTGCCTCGTTGGTCGTGTTGGTTGCAAGTGCGACTGCCGATCGGGAGGTCCTGGGTTCGAATCCCGGGTCGGGCACTACAAAAATGTTCTAAGTTAGATTTTCTAATTTAGATTTTCTAGTAGTGGCTCGGAGTCTGG
>DWDU01000356.1:0-19821 GCA_018245575.1 Jemadia suekentonmiller | reverse complement strand
GCTTTGCAATTTTTCAATGCACAATGGAATTAAGGCCCATACAATTCGAGCCCTACAAATGGCTGGACCACGCCGCGATATACAACAAAAGGGACGAACAAGTGCCCGTTGACTGGATCAAGGGTAACGCGAACTGTATCGTCCTCCTTTTCACTGCGAAAGGAATAGACAAGGACGGTATTATTGGAAGATTCTACGAGATGTACGAGAATGTGAAGCTCAGTAACCTGCCAATTGAAGTGATATATGTGCCAATGGATGAAACTGAAGCCGACATGGTCGAGTGTTATGCTAACCAAGCGAACTGGTTCACCCTGAAATTCCACGACAGCTTGGTACAAGTACTGAAATATATGTATGGTGTTAGCTGTATGCCATACATGCTCGTGATGCGGCCAGATTGCAACGTTGTTTCGGTCCAGGGGATGTTGGATTTGGAACGGTATGGAAAGAACGCAATTATCACTTGGCTGTCAGACACGGACTCGTGTACGAAATATAGGAAGTTTAATAAGGAAACTGCAATGTACGGTGAAACGTGGAAGTACTTGGACTTGGGCCTTAAAAAGGAGTCCAAAGTTGACTATCAGAGAAGGTTTAGTCTTGCTTAGGGTTGCCAACCGTCCTGTTTTCCCAGGACATGTCCTGGTTTTTGTAATTTCCTGGACAGTTTAGAAAAAAATTACATTCTGGGCGTTAACTACTCTCTGATGTATTTTAAAATTCATGTGCACCTTATATTACGTATAAATATAATTACTTTTACTACTTGATTTTCACTTTATATGTATTAAATAACCATTCTTATTATATTAATGCGACCTGTGTTTAAATGAAGTGTCCTGCTGTTGCCAAATTCGAATCGTAGTTTTTGAAATTTGTTGTTGGCAACCCTAGCCGTGCGTAAAAGCTTGCAAACTATGCAATATTGACTGCATATTTATGAAATTTTAAAGAAGGAATTATCACTTTATTTTGTTATTTATGCTTGTATGAGTTAAATGTTAATTAAGAAATAGAAAGAAGAATGTCAGGTTTGTAACGTTAGAGATATATACTCGGTGTTCTCTACCTGCTCCATAAGTGACATGGCGTGAAAATGTAATGATAAGGAAAAATAATTCCTATAAATACATCTATGTACATACATCTTTCCAAAACACGTTTGACATTCAGAACTAGTGTCAGTCTGCCGCGCTAGCCAAGTGCGGACTGGCTAAATCCATTTGCAAAAAAGATCACCACCAAACTAATGTAAGTAATTATGGGCAGCACAATAGAATAATTTAGCTATTGTTGTATTGAAATGAAATTTTCATTAGTAACCTTTGCGTCAGCGTCGCGTACGAAAACGATCGGTCAAACCGACTAACGCCGCGCGGGTAAAGAGCAACTGGTTTAATAACCCAAATAAAATGTGGCCCGGCGCAGTGGAGCAACCGGCGGTGAGACGCGGGGCGCGCCATGCGGGCCCGGGTTCGTTGCTTCATCAGCTGTAGGGTCGGCACACGGCACTTCTAGCTTTATTTTTAATTACAATTCACAAAATATCTACAACGACAGTGATTTGAGAGGAAACACGTTTATAGAAATAAATGGCCACGCTTTCCAGAATAACAATCCAAAATAAAATTCACATTACGCCTGTAATCCTCGAAGAGGTAGACAGAGTGTAGCACACACTCACATTTGCGTTACCCACTCATACTTACAACTACGCCAGCTGACTCTGATCTAGCTGCCACATATCATCATCATCCACTTCTTTATGGCTCCACTGTCTCATTCGGATGATGGCTCGGACTGTGAATGTTAATGGTCTGTCTGCCACACGGGATAAGTAGATGTTGGCAGATTCAAAGTGTTTGAGAACATCACAGAAATCTTTAAGATGTGTGGATTTCCTCACGATATTTTCTTTCAGCGTTAACTACTAACTTATATTACTGCATAAGAACTTCAATGTGGTCAATAATTGTTTTTTCTTGCTGTTTTACGTGTTATATCTATATTTTACAATGTCATTTTATTTTAATTCGTTCAGAGCATTTAATGAATAATATTTCAATATTATTATAATTCAATATATTATATGTTTCAAGACTATCGTAGTATTTGATTTAACTTGTATATATCTTAATCTATCCTGTTTCTTAAAAAAACTGATATTAAATCATTTATTAGATAAATTTTGATATCTCCTCTCTGTCCCACTCATGGTATTTAAATGAGACGGCAATAGTCCTCAATCTGTTCTACCTACTTGTATTTTGTAATCCAATCTACCGTGTATCGAGCTGTCAAAATATTAAACACCTGTCAATTATAGCAAGGTTAGGTTGAAATAGTCAACAAAAAGTTGGCGACTCCAACGCTTCCAACATAGAGGTGTAATGTATAGTTTTGTCTCGGCGTATGAAACATGTTTGGTAGCAGAAAAGCAGGGTTGCAATATGTAAGAAAAATATTATCATTATTATAAAAAATCTCACGGCTTCTCTATTTAATATATTTTAAATTATAGAGTGTAATCGGTATTTGAAAAGTTATTATTTGTATTTTTAATTTTTGTTAGCGTAAGGCCATTTTTATATCCACATCAAATGCTAGCCGTCAACATCAAGTTTTATTTTTGAATTAAAAAAAAAAATAATGTTTTCGTATCAATAATTGACAACCCTAGTGGATTTGCCGTATTGCCATTATGTTAATAAGAAGCAAAAATATAAAGTGTACAGTGATAAACAGTTTTGTTTCTTCACAGCTGTCAATAGTGACAAACTGTGTTTAATATAAATATGATTAATATAAATATAGATTAGATTAGTCTCTGAAACCGGCGTATGAAGAGAGTGAAGAATGCAGTAGAAGCAAGTTAGAGAGAGTGGAGATAGAGAGATATATTTGGCAGTTTGTGTTCTGTATCTACCTGCAATAATTAATTACTATTAACTGTATTGAATACTCTCTGAATTAATGGGCTTAGATATTAAAGGCGCTACTACGACATTGGGTGCGGTTGAAAATATAGTCCAATGCAATACTTGCACTTCTGGCCCTGTCACCATGGCACTTTGGTGTCGCTGAATTATACTTCTGCAGAAAACGGTAACATAAACACTTTGTAAATGAGGATTTTCTGCTCATATATTAATAAGAAACGTAACACCATGATTGTTAACCCTGAAGAGGTAGGCAGAGGAGTGTAATACATTCCGACGTTTCATCAGTTATGTTTACGTGCCACTAATGAATAGATAGTGCCTACCCCGCAAGGGACCTGGCGTGAAGATATGTATGTATGTATGTAATGAATAGATAGTGAGGCTATTGCCATATACAAAGTTACAAAGCACATTTCCACATTTCAAGCCATTACTAGAAAATCTAAGTAAGAAATACCTTATTGAAAGAATAATCTTTGTGTCCAAACACTAGCCTATAACTTAGAAAATATAATCATTGGATAACATGAATAAATAAACACTAAATAAATGCTCGGACAGCGATCGTGTGTAAACGACCTTAGCACGCACTGGTAATTGAACTGTATGCCCTAGGGATAGCAGATAATAGAATAGTAACATTGGCTGTCGGAAGGAATATGAATATACAATTGTATTTTATCTACATACTTCAACCGCCTGGGCAATTTATTCTAAAATAGAAGTCAATGCCTTCCATAACTTCTTTTTTTATCAAATAAGTATAAGGTATTGCAGAATGTTAAAAATATATTTTACATAAGTCTGTATTAATTGTACCGTAATATTAAACTCAGGTGCACGCGTTATACATTTAAATGTAACGAGCGTCGCCATCTAGCGGGGAATAGCGCAATTGTGTTGCTGGAAAATACATTTATTTCATAATTATTATAGTGAAACAGAAAAATTTCCTGTTATTGAATTTGTAGGATTGGTTTATTTTTATGATTTTGTATTAAATTTGTAGGTGCGAAAATATGAATGACGATTCTTCGATGTTCCTTGAGGAAGAGACTCATGGATACGTAAACATCGGCATTAAACTACCTTTCGTTAGTCACTTGATCCACTTATATCACATACTCTTTCATTCTTTACATTTTCATAAAAAAATAAAATAAGCAACATTTACTGAAATTGTGACGTAAGCATAGTTGTAAATGTCACAATTTGTTGCTGTTTGTTTAATATTATGCATTTTTGAAAGTAAAGTATTACTTCTACTTTCTGTTAAAAACCATTGAATATCTTACCGCCAGCTGTAAAAAAAACCAGTGCCATTTTAACTAACTATAACATTTTAAAAATAACTGAAGCCATAGAGCCCGTTATATAACATTTTCCTTATGCTAATTAAATGTGAAGTACCAAAGTTAAGTTTATCATAATACTTTTAATCAGTGAGATTTCTATGACACAATGTTTAAAAAAGCTTTACAATGGAATGGGATTTTCTGACGATTTATTATTTGGTCAGTTTGATTGATTGATAAACTTTAATAATTATGAGTGCCTAATCTTTATTATATTACGACTTTTTATATTAAGACTATTTTAAACGAAAGAATATTATAATATGTATTATCTTGCTGTTAAAAATATGTTTTATATTGTAACTGTTCCGGTATTTATTATCAATTGATTACTACTATTAATTTAATATGTTGGTTTTAGTGTATTTCCAAAGGTTATTTGTTTTCTATCATGACAACTATCTATGTATGTATCCCGTTAAAAACAGAGAGTAAACTTGATAAATTAATAGGAAATTATTCAATACCTAAGTAAATGCGTTTTATGGGTTGAGAAAATCTTAACATAAATTTAAATTTAAAGTCAACGTTCAAATGCTTTAAGAATTTAATAAAAGGTTGAGTTGACAGGTGAACGCGCTAAAATATGACCGCGCGACCATTACGGGTGACAATAGCCGCCATATTGGAATGCGCGGGCGCATAAACAATAATGAATTGCGTGTTGTTGAATGCATTAAAACGAATGGCGACGCAGTAAAACAGGACTTTATCTGCTATATACATATTGCTGTGTTAGATTTTAACGAGGATACCTTTACAAGGCTTTTATCGTATTATTCTCAGATATTCGTAAGTGTAAAAAAATTTAGGTATTACATCGATGTTCTGTATAGACTTGCAAAGTCTGCCAACCTGCACATGGCCAGTTTACTTAACCTTCTCATTCTCAGAGGACACCCGTGTTCCAACCCTGGATTGTTGTCCAAAAAAAATTACATCGATCGTTGCCTTAAGTAATGTCACTTAATGTAATCTTTGCGGTAAAACTATGAGAATAAGCCGATTGTCTCTGACTTGCTTCTTTGTCTTTTGTATTTTTTTGTCTCTCTTGTATTTTTTATTTCTAGGATTTAGGATTCTGCGATTTCCTAAGAGTCATGGTAGAGTTGAAGTCGGTAGACTCGGAGGAATATTTCTCAATCAAATTGTAGACGTCCTAAAAAGCTACATTAAGCGAGCTTTCAATAATTTATTACGATTTTGATATAAATAGCAGAAATGAAAAAATAATAAAGGCGGTAACCGAAATTCTTTAGTTTTTGCGTATATACCTATATTGAAAATAGTCGTGAAATATATATGTATCTATGTGAAAATCATTTGATATTTGATACATTAAGGCTTTTATATGGTAACGCCTTTTGTTGCGTCATAACAACATTCGCGCATACTTATCACCATCTCTAAACTCTATCTCCGTCGTGTGTCGCTGGTGACATTTCTCTTCATGTAATTTAGGAGCGCAACCTGTCCGCGCCCGTCCATACCTGTTCCGACGGACTCGTTGCTCTGAGATGAATGGATAAAACCCTGTTAAACTAGATCCACCAGATTGCCTAGACAGCCTGTCGGTGTAAGACGATCATTATTTTAATGACCGCTCATTTCTCGTCAGCGGTATCTCGAGCTCATTTTAGGTAGCTTTGTTACGACACATGAATTTAATATTTTGTTTGTTAATGCGAAGTAGCGCAATGGTTAAAATTTTAATTTTAATCATTGCGCTACTATTTATATACATATTTGGTAGACGTGGGGGTTTAAATGCTGACTGATGAGTGGTTAAAAAGTAATGTGCGTATTTTTACGATTAAATATCACGTGTTATTAGGTAACGGACGAGACGGCCGGAACGGAAATCGTCGTAAGGGGAACCTGAATAATTTTACTTATATTACTATTAGATCGGCAATCCAGGTTCATTACGAGATAGGTAGAGTGCACCGAATGCCAAATATCTCTCCGTAAACATCTGATGAGCTTCGTTTACCTAACACGATAACGATAATAAATCTTTACTTCATCCAATTTTGAATTTACAAGAAAATATCAATTAAAACAAATTAGGTATCAAGTTTAATTTGTGTTTTTAACTTAGTGTAACATCTTTAACTTTAGTTTTGTAAATACGGCTTATTATAATGGAGTCACAGCAGTGGCGTAGCGTGGTAGTGGCTCCGTAAGGGCGGCGCGTTTAGGAGGAGACGAAATTTCACACTTGACCTTTTTTTCATCAACAAGATTGTCATAAGGCAATGACTTTTTTAGAAATTTTTAAGAGGCTGCAAAATTGTCTTCCGCCCCGGACGGCTGAAACCCACGCTACGCCACTGACTCGTAGTTATTTGCAGTGCTCACAGATGTGCCCAGATAAAACGATACAACTAGAAGAAAAATATTGTTTTACAGACGTCCATAGAATTTTCTTTTGCCTTGAGCATCTACCTATCTACCACGTAAAATATCACTTTTATTATGTAAAATTAGCACATAAATTTAAAATATTTGTACATTTCTACCTCACGATGAAAAGAATTAAGGTCACAGTCTGCCGAGTACTGGTTGGTACAGTTTAAAATACATCGAAACATATCTGAATTCCAGGAGCTTTTCGTGCCAATTAACACGAAGGGCGAGATGTACGAAGTGTGCCCCGAGGAGTTGTCGCCGGCGGAGTGGGACAGCGAGGGCTCGGGCGCTCCGGTGCCGCCCGACGTGGCGGCGAGGGCCCACCGCCTGCCGCACCTGCTGAGCCTGTGGCGACTGCCGACGCGGGTGCGGCTTCTCGCTGGCACCGTGCCTATAGAGATGGCGCATGATGTTGGAGGTAGGTGCAACGTCATCTCTTGTTCCAATGCGTATTGGTCACTAACATGGTCTTCATATTACCATGTTCATTGAAATCATCAACATTATCAGCCTGACTCAGTAACTTATTGATATAATAATAATATAGTATTGTAATTTACTACCTGCCTCTATAGACTGCCTCGATGGTCCTGTTGGTTGTAACTGTAACTGCCGATTGAAAGGCCCTGGGTTAAAATCCCGAGTCGGACACTATTGAATTTTTCTAACTTAGATTTTCGAGTAGTGGCTCCCCATCTTTTTCTTAGTGGGACGTAAACATAACTGGTGAAACGTTGGAGGGTACTACACTCCTCTGCCTAACTCTTCGGGAATTACAATAGGCGGTGAGCCTATTGCCATACACCGAGCACATGTAAATGATTGTTTGTTTTTGATATACTTTTTACCACTTTCAGATGACCTCCTCCTGCGAGCTGCCATCACTGAGCCGGTGCTAGTTATGTGCAATCTCCCGGAGTACAGCTCTATGCCGTCCAGCCCGAGCAAGCAGGTGGACCCGCGCTACCACGCTAAAGAGACCCTTCAACTCCTGCCCCTTAACAGCAGTACCAAGGTCCGCCGCACGCAGCTCGGCTTCGAAAGCGAAAAGAGAATGTTCCTCTCCGCGCGCCTCCAGAAAGCTCTCACCTTCTGTCAACTCAACGTTGACAACTGGATCAGGCAGATTTCATACGCCAATTCAACCGTAGTCAGTAAAGCGAAGACGGCCGAGGACCTCATGAAGGAAGACCAGGAACCGGTTAAGTTTGAAAAGGAAAGAAAGTTCACTCTTCAAGGCTTGAAGATAGATACGTCACGACTCTTTGGTAAAAGCGAGAAGGTATTAAAAGATATTCCGGATGAGACTGAAGGGTCTATTATATTTTTAAGCAAAAACGAACTCGAACACATGAACTACGATGTATACAGCGACGACGAAGGAAAGGACGATAAGAGTGAGGCAAAAGTGGAACAAGAACAATTCTCTAGCGACAAAATGCACGTGTTCAGAGAAGATTCCGGACCGAAGAAAAATAAATGGTTCAAAAACTTGAAGTTACTAAAGAGTACGGAGAAATTAACCGATGAGAAAATAACAGCGATCGAGACTGGTGAAAAATACAGAGATATTAAAGATCCATTCGATCCCCTCGGTGAAAAACATAGTTCTATAGAAAGGTATCAAGATATGGCTAAATTGATAGAAGATCGTTTCGGAGCTTCAAGGAAAAGTGACAGTACAGCCGAAAAGAGTCACTCTTACAAAAGTCTTACTACATCTTCATCTGATATGGGAACTAGTCAATGTAGTTCCAATCACAAAAAACCTGTACTAACTAAATCCGTTTCCGTGCAGACTGGAATGCCAGACAGTCAGTACCCTGAAGAAGACAGTAGTATCAATATGAAACATGGTCGGAAAAATCTTAGTGTCGATCAAATAAATTACTGCGGTTCTATGGAGAGTGATTCCAGTTCTGGTAGGAAGTTGAAATCTCTGGACGAAAACATGCTCAAAAAATCGTCAGCTACAAAGTCTTCTAGTAACTTGGAAAGGCGACAGAGAATACAACCAGATTTAATACCAGAGAAAGCTATGGTCAAATCTGAATCGTATAATCAGATACAAAGCTGCGAAGACATTAACATGTTTGGAGCTGGATCTCTATACAATGACAATGATTTTGAAATAAATTATAAACAGCATTCCTTTATCACTGAGAAGTTATGTTCAGAATTCCACGTTAAAACAAAAAGAGTACTTAGCAAATCAACTTCAAATTTACTTCATCCTAAAAAGGCCACCGAGAAAAAAGAAGGCAGCAACAGTAATAGTATGCCCACGAAAACGGAACGTTCGTCTGAATCAGAAAAAGCTGTAAACTTTAGAAAGAAAATAGACAAACCAAGAGCACCCACACCAAAGTCGGAAATCGAAGAAGACATAACAGCGCTGGACATATCCGAAGAAGAACCAGTTAGACAAGTTAAAATAAGACGATCCATATCATCAATTCAAAAACGGAAACTGCCGGTAATCGAAGATTTGCCTTACGGACAAGTCGCTGATGCAGTACACGTTGAAGAAGAACAAGTGGACACGGATTCCATATCCGACAACATTTACGCAGAAATTTGTACTCCAAATGGTAACAGGGCCAGCGACGAGGAGACTTATGAATGTAACGTAGATGTTTTAGCGACCGATCCTGTCATTTGTAACGTCAAGAAAGAGGTTATAATTCGAAACGACGAAAGAGCGAGGCAAATGATTGAAAATCAAGAGAATCCATTCAGGCATATCGAAGTTGTCGTTATAGAGAAAACGACTGATTTCGATCTGGACACGTCCAGTGTTACATCGAGTGAGTTCGATGAAACGGGAAGCAAGAACGATGTATCGATAGCAATAGATTCGTGGGAGCGAGACAGAGTGAAGTCCGATCCTAAAATTCATGCGATCAGACTAGAAATAACTAGCAATATGGACGATTACCCAGTGGAGAGTCAAAGTCAGAGTCTAGATAGGACGGAGGTCCATCTAAGTAAGGATAATTCATTAAGTTTTAGCAACAGTATCCATTTGAATGGTACATATCCCAACGAGGCCATCTACGATACTTTAAAGTAATTTAGTTGTATTATAGCAAGTCTTCGCTATATATTTAGGGTCACAAATCGTTATAACAGTCAAACATTAATATGAAAATTACGCTTCTCTGCATTCTGTCCGCCATGTGTATTTATTGGATATTATGTTGAAATTGTTCAATATATATACAAAGTATTCATTTCGAAGTATAATTTGGTAAGTGTTTATTGGAGTGCTCAATAATATGGCCAGTATGTCTGTCCATAGGTGAATAACAACAGTTCGAATAAATCAATTTTACATAGAATAATTTCATGTGTATTTTGTATGGAAAATCCTGAAATTGTCTTATTTTGCTTACATTAATTAATGTACTGATAGTATTTTGTTTAGTATACCGTGTTATTGCTGGTCATATTCAGATGACTTATTTACTAAAACGGAAAAGTAGCCGTGCAATGAATGTGAAATTGTTTTTGTTCTATAAAACAATGATAAATATGTCACTAAACATATTCTTCTGGATTTGTGAGAATATTGCTTATCTTTTTTAATTTATATACCTACCAATTAAAAAGAAATCAGAAAAATATGCATGTAAAAAATAAATGCCATTATAGTTGTTTTACGTTGGAAAAGAAATTGTTTGGAAAAGCAATGTATGTTTTGGCGCGAAATGTAGTACCATTGTTTGTGTATAACGCACATTTATTTTTAGATAATTTAATGTTTATAAGCACCATTAATCATAACAAGTAAATTATCTACTCCATATAAGTGGGCGATTAATTGGAAAGTTATCTCAAAACATCGATGCGCAACTGTTTCACTGCTTTAATTATACTAGTTAATGAGTCAAAAGGTAATAACTATTCAATGTAGGTTTTTTGTAATGAGATTTTCTTTTTTTTGCTGATTTTTATAGGAAATGATTAAAAACTTATTTATTCAATTGCTGGTGTTCATTCATATCAATGCAAAAAAATCGTTCATAATAGATTCCTTATTACAATTTTGGTGAAATTGTTCCTCTAAAATATGTCATGTCAATTAATTGATTTGATTATAGATATGCGTATAAGAGTTATTACTTGTTTCGATTTTGTAGTTTATTTAGACTCTCGTATCACATAAAAACGATGTGAAGCAAATTAGTCTTTTTTGGTTAAATTTTCGGAAGCGGTTTAGCTAGACAAGTCAGCGTGTAAATTCTAGGCACAGATATTCTTCATGATTTTATCAATTCTTTAAGAACCCCGTCTGCCCTTTTGACTTTTTAAACATACGTGATGATATTTTCTCATTTATCGCCCACTTATAAGAGAAAGTGTTATTTTTATATACCACGTAAAATCGATTTACAATCGACGCACCAACATCGATTTTACAACTACACTGTCATTAGGTGCACATCACAAATTAAATTCCGTATAAAGTTCGGTCATTAGTCTTTTATAGTTAAGTCGAAATTGACCGACTAACGAGATAATCACAAACATTCGTAATATAATTGGTGCTATAATTAGGTGCTCAATTTAGACGTAGGGGCCTGTTACATCACTGAATGTCAAACTGATTCAAGAATTCATATAAAATTCGAATTATAGGTACCTACTAGGAATATTACTTAATTATGTAAAGTCAAAATTGTTGGTAATTTGGTGTGTCCATCAAATATTAAATTTCGCTGAAATGTTACATTTTAGACGGACCTATGGTTCATATTTAATAATAATAAAGGTCCGCATAATTTAATAAATGTATTATTTCCCATACAACAAACTGATTGATGTAACAGATCCGTATTTAAGGGTCAACATATCACATGACAATATTGTAAATTGTTTGTACCATATAGTTTTTAATATTGTAAAAATAGAAAAAAATCGATTTTAAGTCTGACGCTCTCAATACTATGTAAAATTTAATTATAAAAGGATAATTTGTGGAAATACGAATAAACGAATTATACAATAAATCAACGATGTTTTTTTTACATAATCTATTAAATTAGAAGATTACTTGGGAATTACCTCCGTTCGTGATGAATTTCTATGTGATATCACGGGAAATTTTGTAATTTGCTTAGATATTGCTAATATTGATTTAATCCTCTAATTTAATAATGAATCAGTTGAATGATATTGATCAATGAAAGTACTTACTAGCCGTGTAAGTAAACAGCTTATGCAAGTATTTACTAGTGAATATACTAGTAGATAGCAGTACATTAGCATGTATGGCTAACACAGTAAGTATGATAACGGATATAATCAAAATTGTTAAATTATGTGCAACTTGACAACAATGGCAGGCAATCAGTCGAACAAAATTGTGAATAAAACAATAATATGACAAATATTACTGTATTTAATCAAATAAATTACAAATTAATTACAATTAAACATAGTACCGACAAATAATTTCGAAATAGTGGTGCGGATTTAAAATAATTTCACAATATAACCCCGATAAACACATCAACTAAAACATTTAAAAAAATTATACATTTACATAATCTACATAACTTTGACGTACAAAATTATGTGTTTTTGTGCGAGTTTACAAAATATATCTCATAATAAAAATATTACAGGAATGAAAAACAAAAATAGTATTCGTCATCTAAATGCTTCCCTTAAATATTACAATTTAATTTTATACAATATACAAGAATATAATAATATTACATAGATGTTCAACTTTCAATTATGAGATTATAGAACTGCATTGATCACAAAACATGTGATGTATTTTAAGCTATTTAGAGGACAACACACAGACAATATGATTATGTTATCTATACTAACATCTAAAAAGCTTTTTGTTATGGAAACATGATTGCATTTTAGTTAGAAACTTGTGGCACGATAAGTATCTTTCAACATTTTCGACACAATACAACTAATTTAATTTTTAAGTCTTTTTACAGAATACTAACGACATTTTAATACTGATATATTAGAATGGCATCAGTATATTGCAATAGCGACAGAAAATAAATTTAAACTGATTTATTGGAACCAAAACAACAATATGTGATAATTTTGTCTGCTCTCATGAATCAGTACGAAGTTAATACTTTAAATTGATTCATTGTTATAATTTTGACAGCGCCAATAGTGTAAAGCTTAAAAAAACACAGACACCAAGAAAACATAGTAGTATACATTGACCAACATTTAATGATAGCAATATACACCAAAAAATTATATAAAAACTAGTTACAGTAAGTGTTGGAATGATTGGAAAGTTTTAAAGTTAACTCGACCAACCTCATGATGTAACATCCAATTGTTGGGTATCTCACTTGTTTATAGTAGGTATGAAAGAGAGAGCATGCCACAAGCGATTGCACTGTAGGACACTATATTATCAGTCGGGGGGTTGAAGTTTATGCAAGCCTTATAGATTGGATTATTTGGAACACTGCCGAGCCACATACTACGAAGATGAATAACGCCAAGAGCCAGGGTGCTACAGGGTATTGGTCATCCTTTTCCTGAAAAATTAGATATAAACTCTATTATAGTCTACCATTAGTTGACAATGTCAAATTACAGTTCCTATACAGATTTTTTTATATTATAGAGGAATTAAGCTGTTGTGAAGTGACCGCTACTTGGTGAAAGAGAAGCAAATGTTTTTAAATGAAATTAAATAACACATTATGCTAAGATATGTCATTTCTAATTAATATAAGCATTTTGTTAAGTCATCAAAGATTCAATCACAAATACTGTCATGGAGATCGAGTAAAAGGTGTAGGGTGGGTTACAACATTTTTCCTACATAATTATAGCTAATGATATTTAATGTTAAAACCCCACATAAGTTTTTAAAGTCAAAGATGCATATCGGGTTGAAGCCTGGGCTAAATGTGGGCTTTAACCTACACTTGTCTAGTTACAAATTGTGAATTACAAAAGAAACAATATTAAGTGCATAATGTTAGGCACAAAAATATTATCATCAGCATTTTTATTACATATAACTACTGTTTATTAAATTTTACATATTATTTTTTTTAAATTTTATGACATATGACAGGATAGACCTGAATAAACTCTGATAAGATTATTAATGAATATAATCAGATTTCGCTGGGTAACAGGACTGTAATCAATTTTTAATGCTTTCACAAGGATACTGTATTATTGAATGATATAATTTATAAGTGTAGAGATAAGCTACTGAACAAATGTATTTTTTATATTTATAACAGGAGAATAGTCGCTAGTTTTGTAACATATAAAATAGTTATCTATGTTCAATGATTACTTTTTATGTTATATTTTAACTTGGTGAGAAAAATATTTTTATTTATTGAAAGTTTCTGAATAACTATGTATAATAATGTTCAGGATATACTATTTCACCTTTCACATTCGAGGTTTAGTTTTGTTGCTAATTAGATGGCTAAATATTAGCAATCATTATAACCCATCAAAATTATCATCAATGTACTAAAAGCCAATCTCTGACCAGGAGACTTATTCGCTATGAGCAAACGCGCAAGTAACGTGGCCCGAAAGTATTGTAACGCACCGCGTTACTGCGCGTTTGGTTACAGCAAATAAGGCCCCAGGGAAGAAGTGGCGGAGATCGTACAGTTAGAGATCACACGGAATTTAATCATGTGGAAGTATTACAATCGTCCCAAGAGATTTCGGCCCAGTTTAAGTTTAGTGAAAGTATTATTGGTGGAATTTTTTCTGTCACTTACAAAATCACTAGCAATGTTGTAAATGTGGTCAATAACGAGCAATTATATGTGTGATAACCTCAGTGCCCATACACATTTACATCTTCACCAATCTTCACAACATCAGAAACAAGCACTGCTAGAGATATATATTGACTCAGATGTAATTTAATGTTCATTATGTAAATATTATTGGAACTGTAAACAATGAGTGAGGCAGTATTGTTACTTTGTTTCAATGGTGATAAAAGTGTTTAGATAACCTGCCATTTTCATTACACAAGGTTACTTTGCTATATAATAATCTGTTATTGAATAACAGTTTGGGACCAATACCAATTGACAATACATATTTTATAGCAATACAACATTTCTGATAAACTATTTAATAAGGGACCTGGCGTGAAAATAATGTATTTGAGGTGTGTGTGTATGCACATTATTATCTGTGTGTGTGTGTATCATTACACCAGATCTGTAATGGGATAGATAAGGGGCATGATCTCTATCCTCATAAAACTGATATCTATTTATTTTTATATCTTTATTTCATTGAAATACATATCAATATCTGGTTGATTGCGGGGAACAAACAAATCATACCCAAATAGATCACACATTTGTGTATGAGTAAATTTGAATATTATTATTTTCCATAAGTCATAAGACTCATAAGATCATCATAAGATTACAGCAAGGAATGATAGTCCACCAGTAGAGAATATAATGCACAAATTTATAAAATACAGAATTATAAGATTCAATGCCATTTTGGTGTAATAGTAAAGGAAAACAATGTGAAGAAACCTGAACTCTTTAGAATTCGCCATAATATTCTCTAAGATGTATAAAATATGCCACATTGCAACATTGTAGTTTAGCCTATTGCCTTAGCCCTTTGCATTCTGGGAGGACAAACATGTACAACAATGGCATGATAAAGAAGTTTATGATGACAATGTTCGATTTGGGCACCAGAGAACTGTTAACACTTTTACCTTTGTGGTTTTTGGGACATTTCCCCTCATGGTGATATTTTTGCTGGCAATCTCGTTAGCAATACGCATTCTCTGCTTTGGCGCCATTTTTATTTGCAGTTATATTTGTCCTGGAAATTAACAAAAGTATCTAAAGTTAACAAAACCAAGAGGATAATAGGGTCACCACCTATTACATGACAGGATGTAAACTAAACTGGTGAAACATTGGAGTCGACTACTTGCCTTTGTGTGACTCTTCGAGGATAACAGGTATGATGTTACATATTAATAAAATGTGGAACATATCATAGCATAATAAATTAAAGGAACCAGTTGATAAAGTTGAAGTTATGATATGTTTTTTTTGCAAAATTCAGCTAAAGACATGGAATTACCATAAAGTCTACATACAAAATCCTGGGGCTTCAAAGCAAGGAACTATATGTCCATGATACATAAGGTTTAAGGAAAGGTACAATGTTTTTAACGACCCTAAATATTAATGATGTGATAGACCATATTATAGGGAAGCTTTTGCAACTAGAACATGTTCCATGTTGTCTTATGTACCGACAGGTTCAAGTGCGATCTTTTTAATAGTAATATGTCAGAAATTTGTTTAGTTCAAAAATGAAATAAACTGACACACTCATTAGTACGTTGATATAAGGAAAATATGAATTACACATGAAAGTACAGTACCTCATTACACAGTAAAGTTCACTATTAATTATCTAATCTCATTATAATTTCACAGTGGATTGAATACAATTGTTACTGAGAAAAGATTTTTAATAACGCTCCACACAAAAGCCGGTATTAAAAAAATGGAACATCACCTGTAATCCCTAATATATAGATAAGTACAGTATGTTTCACCGGTTATGTTTATGTCCCATAATAAAATAGGGGGTGTGCCCATTCCTATACTCCAGATACAAATTCAGATCCCGAGCCATTACTAGAAAAATTCAACTGTAACTGAATGTGGAGTCGAACTTAGGAATGCTTGATCAGCAGTCTCATTTGCAACCATTTAACTAACACAACATAAGTGGTGGTATTGACTAGCACAAATATCTTCTATTTATGATATATCTATACACCAGCGCTCGTGACAATGAAAGATTTTCTTAGCTTACTGCAATTTTTTAAACAGATATATATAGGAAAGTCTATGGTCTAAGTGACTTTATACTACTAACAACTAAATAATGTCAAATAAAAAATGACAACATTAAAATTGCAGCTAGTTTTGTGTGCTATGCGTTGTATTTTTTTTGAGAATATATTTATATATGAATTTTTTTTGCAAATCTGCCAATAATCACTAAAGTATTGGCAAAATTCACAGAAAAATATAGTTTTTCAAACACAGCAAATGAGTTAAGGACAAAGCGCAACGACGCTCATAGGGGTACGTCAACGTCCAGCTCTAGGTTCAAAAAGGTTGACCAAATTGATGATGATGATGAAAGAGTACAAGAATACAATAGTATCAAATTATTAGGCAATAACACTGAATTGAAACCGTAAAGAAATTTAGGGGCATACAGGATTTACTATATTAGCGGGTTTTTCGCAAGTCAATAACCGGAATTGAGTATTTACGAGAAGATATCACACACCAATACCTTGTAAGATTCTATGATAATTGTGTTAAATCCCTACCATATGGTTACTTGTTAACCGTCTAAACTGTTATGATTAAGTTTTTCGATTTAAAGACGATTTTCATATGGTAAATATGTACAGATATTATTTAGACAGATGTACACACATATGGAAAGAGAGTAAATACGCAATTTGCGCAGTTAACCGAATCAAACCGCGTTATGTTGTGTTAAATACAATTTTTTTAAGAATCAATGAGAGTTTTCAGCATATCCAATGATGATTTCTCAGCAGATTAACCGATTAATAACGTTATAGTGAAAATGTTCTAGATACTCCGTAATAACAATACTGTGTTCTTATTAGCGTGAAAGGAAAATAAACGACTTGATCAACTTGGTATATAAACGTGACAATAAATGTGAATAATGATTGATAATACTTACAAATTTTCTTAAAATAAAAGGCCTTACAGCCGAACGCACAAGATCACTTGACACGTCAGTAAAAAGTGAAACGAAGAAGAAACGAACTCGAAGAGGTATCAAAACGTCAACACGTCGCGTCTGTACGTCATTAGACAATGCCACAAAGCATAGACACGCGTCAGTTTTATGTTGCTATTAACATAAATAGTTCATTATATTTAAAATATTGGTAAATAAAATTCAACTTTAAACCCCAATTATTTAACGAAATCCAACGAGCCAGTTTTAAAAAAAGCAGTATACAAATGCTTTTTATTTTAAATATAGTTTTTATTTTATATATATGTCTTATAAAAGAGCCTTGTGCCACTATAACATAAAATTATTTTGATATTGTAGATGGCGTTAACAATGCATGGTTTTGGCATCATTTTAAATACCGATGAATGTACTAGATGGCAGTATTCCATAAAGAAATAAAATAGACGCAGTATTTGCAACAAATAAGTCAATTTATTTTAGTCTTAACTGGTTTTCATTTCTAGTTGTTGCTGTTGTAGTCCGTTCGCATTCTCATATCGACAATAACAATTAATTCAGATTTACTGATGTATATTGATAATATACCTATATTTTTATAAAGATTTTACTTTTTATAATTACCTGTACATCTGTACATCTTCGTATAATTATATACTAATTGGTCTTGTTATTACTGCTTACTATTTTGTAGTGATAGTAGATACATTTGAATATAGGTTACAATCAAAATTATGAATAAATATAGTTATGATAAAGTTAAAATTTGATGGTACATAGGTACTATTTAAAAGATATTTAGTTATTTATGAAACTTTTATTTCAAATGAATTTTAGCAAGAATGTTATGTAGATACAAATATACAATATGCACATATTTAGTCCGGATTTAAAATTGAAAATGTCGGATAATTAGCTTATGAAAAAAAATCAATAATACTCCATATCTACGTATTATTACATCAGAATTGAAAATCGTAAAAATATACTATCCGATCCTTTTCTAACACCGAGTGAGATAGCAACTTAATAGAATCCTTGTATGGAAGGAGATAAAGGTATAATGGAAAGGATCCCCAGGATAATGATATCAGGTGTCAGCGGATCCACCAATCAGAGCAGAAGGTTATCCTTGGAGGGTAATCCTTGATCGCTGATTGGCTCAGAAAGATAACGCCTGGTGGCAACGCCTCCGAACAGAATCCATTTGAATTTGAATGTCGAAGAGGAAGGTCAATACGGGGATTGAATAAATGAATGAATAGAGAACGACTGACTTCTCTATTTAATTCGAATTTGAAATGGTGCTGTTGGATTGAATTAAAGACATGCTGAAATAAACCTATTTCCTTTCTGTTGCGTCAGTTTGATTGCTAAAGAAAATTTCAAGATTTTTATCGTGCATTAAGATGTGGGTAGGTGTATCCGAAATCTGTTTTATCTATCTGTATGTTAGTTTATATATCTGTAGATAAGTACCTAGATATCTACGTATGTAGAATTTAATGAAGAACCTATCTCAAGTTTAAAACCTGCGAGTGAAATCTTGTAGGTATGTACCTATGTATGTAGGTATGTATGTACCTACATAGCTAGGTAATCAGGTTGGTAGGTACTTCCATTCGTTTCTGTACCTAACTAAATTAAAAATAATCGTATGTCAACTCTTCAACGTAGGATAGAATAGTCCGATAGGGTAAATAAAGTTCCATTAATTTACTATTTTTTGATATAAATTCACTTAGGTAGGTATAACATAATTTTTTTATTTTTTTATTTTTCATATTTCTAAACAGGTTGAATTTAAAATGTTTACACTTAGATTTAAAGAAACAATAGAGGATGAATTACGATTTTATTGTCTATGTTTGAAGTTTACCGCACGTTTAGTTTATTTCACCTACTTTCACAGCATCATGTCATACTCCTTTGGGCCTGCTCCTTTGAGGTAGTGCCGCTGACATCGACTCTATTTTTATGCTCCAGAAAAGGCCTATTCGAGCTATTTATATGATGGGTCCAAGGGAGTCACTAAAAACACATTTAAAGACAGTAACATACTTTACACTATGTACGAGTAGGCATAGGTACCTATATATATGATAATCTAATGTATATTAACAAAAATCTTAGTAAATTTAAAATAATAGTGATCTCTATCAACGAAATTTAAGAAATAAAAATAAACTTGCAGTGCCCACTGTTAGGCTTCATAAAGTGTCTAACTCGTTTGTAGTTCGAAGTATACGCTTCTATAACAAACTACCAAACGACGCGGTAAATTTGTCCGTGTGTAAATTCAAAAAATT
>DWDU01000355.1:0-19830 GCA_018245575.1 Jemadia suekentonmiller | reverse complement strand
TTATTCTGAGTGGGAATCGAACCCACAACCCCCGGCGCAACAGTCAGGTTCACTAACCATTGCACCAATGGGCCAGTCAAGTAATGTTTTAAGACCTAGATTCATAATCTAGAATTAACTTAAACAATGAACAGAAGACGTTAAAAGATATATTATATTTATTCATAATGCTCTATCTGACAACATGAATGTCGTATTATTTTTATGTTAAATGTTAAATATAAAGAATACGTCTAAATACCAATAGGATAATGAAATCTTGTGTGTGCGCATGTCATCTCCTGAACCCTGAAGTTTTTAGTGAGAATGAATTTGATTTATTGAGTGTATGCATTAAAACCAATATCCATCTATCGATTGAACCGTTACCGCTCATTTATATCCAGTGTATGATGAGATATTGACAGATGTACCTACAAAGCACGCGGACATGTAATTATTTTGCGTTAAACAGAGATTTTGTTCCGTGTAAATGTATGTAATATAATATAAATGTAACATATTGAGTTATCGAAGCGTTAATTTACAGAATTTAACGTCGCGGGAATAGGTATCGTAATTAAAATTCCCTATGCGTATTTAATTTTGATTAACGGTTTTAACGCGATAATGGCACATTAATCCCGAAGGAGCACGTTTACTGGTAATGAATAGCACACACTATTTACTTGTGATACGGTAATAGAATTTGAAGCGTAAGCTCTTAACGCGCGTGAAATATAATATATAATTCAACGTTTAATAATACCAAAAACGTATGATCTGAGAGAGTGTATACCTACCTTTTCGGGTATTACAGGCGTGATGTTACGATGTTACGTTAAAGACTTATAAGTGAACTACATTTTATGTTTTCGTTGATATGGTTAACGCCTTTGCATAAGCTGTTTATTATTCTGTTTTGGATTTTCCTAATACCCTATGCAGAATTAGATATATATAGATTTCATGTCAGAACTGAAAGGTCTAATAACCAATGAACAACATCAGGGATATGTTATTTTGTTATTAATTGTATCGTCATTCATTAGTATAGTTTTTCTTAATACATCAGAATTGATCTAAGTTTTTGATTCTTATACAATGTTTAAACGCATCGAATGGACTGCATGCTGGTGTGTCTCAAAATATTTTCCTTCGCCATTATAGAAAATCAACGTGACATCCTCGAAGAGGTAGGCAGAGGAGTGTAGAACACTCACACGTTTCATCAGTTACGTTTACGTCCCACTATGGGATATATGGTGAGCCTATTGACAGAAAATCACATTACATTTAAAAAACGCGTCATCTAAAATTAGAAGCGCAAGGCTGGGCTCTATTCCTAGATATCCTGGTAGTGTGTAATATGAACTACAAAGATTTTTTTCCATCTTTATTTAATCTCAAATATGATTAAAGTTTGTTCAGATGTATTTTCACTCCTGATGTAGTTGTGAACTCCTTTGTCTTGGCTTCTTCGAAACCTGCATCCTCAAACTTTTAATACAAAAATATTAACTTCATTTACATACCCTTTGTTGACGACTACGCTGTCGTCGATAGTCACGTCGATAGTTACTATGTTACTAACATTTTCACCTTAAAACTATTATCTCTCAGGCTGTGCGACAAATATCCAAGCATTTTAGCAGAGGGACACAAGTCATGTCGGCATATAAATTACAGCAATTAATACTTGACGCGGAGATAGGATTAGAGTCAAACGTATCAATTTGGTGGCTGGGGAAACTTCAGATTATGGACGAAATTGTGGATAATGTCTGATCCAGGCAGGTAATGTATCTTACGTACATATAAATATATTATTGTGTAACATACATACTGGTATGTACATATCATACGCTTCTATGTATGTACATTTAATGATCACTCTTAAAGGCAATTCAGCGAGAACAATATTTAGCACTTGAATTTAAACTTTAAAACTTTGTACCGTTTCAGTGGAATTTCGTTCAAACGTATTGTGCTGAAGTTACTTTCATACCATAATTACCTCATGCAGATCCCATTTAAGGCTTATTATTTCATCTAGCTTTACGAGCACGGTTTGAGCTTGATATTATCTTGTGCAAATGTACGAGGTTTATTTCAGCCCCTGTTTTAATTATTCTACTTACGAATCCGTTACACCGGTCTCCCGCTACATTTTTAATCACATGTTTTAATTTAATTCGCCCTGTTTATCCTAACATAACGTACAACGTAATGAAATGACTTACATGGGTTTTTTGTTATGGATGATAAGGGATCTGCTTTTACGTGTTACCTACCTAGTGTTTGTTGTTTTTTTGATTCAAAATGAATATCAAATCCATAGAAGTTACTGAACAAATCACAACTATTGGAGATTCAATACAAACATTATTATATACAACGTATACAGACCGTTCATCTATACAAATAAATAAAACCATGTTCTTTAAGAAAATAGCAAGCTTTGCAAAGTATATCTTTAAAACAGAGTCTTATTGTAACAGCTGTAGCCTTCATGCGCCTTGTACGACGGTAATTATTAAGATCTATAATTGAATGTACTCTCGCTTAGGCTCTGGGCACCTTTATTTAACGTTACAACCTCGAATCATACCTAATTAACCTCGATGAATCAATTTTGCCCAGGTTTCCTGAATAAGTTTCACTTACCTAAGATTTAGATGGTCCATATTTGGTACATTATGATTTACCTAAACTAAAACCTACATAATAAAATAAGATCACAGCAAGAATAAGGGAATTTATTACATGTCTCTCGATAAAAGTAACGCCGGGTTACGTTAACAAAGAGGAAGTTACGATCGAGTTATGTGCCGTGCGATACTGACACACGATATTTAACGATGTATTCCGAGCCAGTAATATAAAGAATATAGCTGTGCTACATAATTCTCAACTTAGTGCGCGTGTATGATGAAATCTTGAAAAAGGTTGGTAGAATGATCAATCATGAAAGCGACAGAACCACTGGACGTAATACGGCTGGCAGCCTAAGAAAGAGTTTCAGAAAATTTTAAATCTCGTAAAATCTTTCGCTTCCTCCTCTCGCAACCGTTCTGTTGTCCTATTTTGTGAATCTCATTACCTTAAGAGTTACTGGTGGATGTGATTAAAAACTTCGTGCAAAATAGGTAGGCACTTAATGTATTGTAGTTAATTGCTTCTTACTTAAATATATATGCATATCTGAATATATTTTGCCTTTATTTTTATAGCACTTTATTGACACAATAAAAGTAGTTCACAGTGGTTGACAGAGTGTATTAACATAACTCAAGCTATTTAAACATATTTCAAAACTACAATCACGAGGCAACGAGGTTTTAATAGGAATCTACTTATTTAATGCCTATCCCAAAATGTTTTATGGCCAAGTAAAAATGTGCCCCAAATATCATCTGCCCCCAAACTTGGCCGATACCGCGCCCCACTTGGCACGGGCCGTAGATCCATGTTCCCCTTTTAATATTTACTGTGTGAAAGCTAACATCGCCTTGGCTTCGGAAACAGTAAACAGGATATAAATAAAGTGAGCGACGAAGCCTCTTTCTATATTAAGAACACGCTCACAGATGAGAGTTTGTCAGCGTTGGTTTAACAAAAAAACGTTATATTTACTATTGACCGCTGCATCAATATTAAGTAGCGAAATTGATGTTATTGCGAATAGAGGCTGTTAAATCTTAAGCGGTGTCATTAATTTCAGTCCAGGCGGTCCAGGCGAATAAGACCGAAGACAATTTTAATAGTTATCGTGATATAACTAATATTGTAGCGATAAGGCCGCCTTTGAACATTTTTACTTTTAGGTTTCTCTTTTTTGTACACTTTTATTGGTGTACAATAAAGAATATTATTATTATTGTCACCATGATTTTTTAAATTGTACAGATATTTCGACAACCTGCATTTTCCACCAAAATTGACATGTCTTCAAGGTAGCTTTATAACTGGCTTCAGGTTGTATGAATTTATATTTATATGTATATTTATATTCATAAAGTAGATCAATTCCCATAAGCAGAAATTCATGCCTGATTTCGAACCCGACAATTTGATACACTAAAATTTAGATTCTAGTTTACCAAATTGGTTTAGACCACGAAGACATCGATGCCTGTTGTATTTTTACTAATATGAAACGAATTCAAGATTGGTACTAATGTACTTATTGTACCATTATCTTGTTGGTACAAGTAACGAAAGCTACGTAATTGCGTTGAAAAATATATATGTGATGTGAATTTTTCAGCGTCGTAATTTGTAGGCGCCGCATGAAACACAAAAATAAAATTACGCTAACGCGAATTGCAATGCCTGTCACCGCTTTGATGTCTTGTTAGAACGTAAAAAGAGAGTATCTCGTAACCACAATTATACATATAGATTGTACAAGTGCAAATATTGCAACATTTTTTGTTGATTATCTGGAAGGGTACTGTTCAATTGCATTGCATTGCATTGCACAGCTATGGGACTTAAAGGTTAATCAAAATAGTTTGTTTTTTATATAATACTACTTATTTTAAATTTGATTATTTATTGTTGCATATAACTACATACATACATACATACATACATACATACATACATACATACATACATATCTTCACGCCACGTCCCTTACAGGGTAGGCAGAGAGCACTGAGTGCCAAATAACTCATCCACATTCATCACTGCATATAACTGCAATTTGAATCTAATTTCAGTAAATGCCCAATTTCCAATAATTAACTCTTTTTATACATTTCTGATATAAAAAATCAGGGCAATTAAGAATAATGACTAGTAAGTTGTAAATTAACTTAAGAAGTGTGCTAATGGACGATAACCATTATAAAAACTTAAATTAATTACTATTGTTTTTTAAGTTTCCGATGGTATATACATATTTTTGTCGTGATAAATTGTTTACGTCGAAGTGTTCAAGTATATTGAATTAAGAAAGCAACTTCGCAAACTTTGTAGAGAACTTAAGGCGTTGAACCATTAACCGGTTAATTCGTGAATTATGAAGTAAACAGTTCGTTTTTCATAAAACCTAGCAATTAAAAATACTTCATGGAAGACCAATGGAGCTTTAAAGTTTACCATTAAGAATATTGAAACGTGTAATCTCATATTAAGAGTATATGGAGTTTCTTAAAATTCCAATGTTTACTTTTTGACCTACCTCCAAACCGTAGTCAACATTGAGAGTCAATTGTTCGTCAACATCAAGAATCGATTGTTCAGCTGGACAATGGGTCAGACAGTCTAAGAGCGCTAAAAATAAAGTTGCTTTGAAGTTATCTCAACAAAAAGAATTTCCAGTGTCAATGACCCACAGAGCCACTCATGTTAAATATGTAGTACAATAAAGTGCACTAATTGTCGTTATGTTAATTTTAGCTACTAAATGAACGTACCTACTACTAACTTCCACATGTTTTATTGTAACGCTATGTATACGCATTAAGAATTTTATTAACTGAAAAGTAAAATAAAATGGTGTAGAAGTGTCTACAATCATTCCCATCTTTCAGCTATTCGTATTGCATGCCTGTAAAGCCTATGACGAAGACCACGGTCCGACCGAACACGGAATCTCTGAATGTGAACCAAAAATAAAAACAGAGCAAAATTTTACGTACATCACGATAGCGTTAGTAAAGCGTGTTTGCGAACGTAAAGTAAAATGTAGGGAAAGGCTTGAATCGCACATCTATTTTACAAAGAATTCCATGGAAATTTTTCGGGGTATGTTTGGAATGTGTGTGCAAAAACGATGTTTAGCAGCTTTTAGTGTATTTTAGAGTTGTTCTATGTTGTAGCGCACCCTGTTTCAATAACTTGTTGCACTGTGACAGGGTGTGCGACAAGCGATGTAATTTTTTACCGGTGTTACTTTTTCTCGTCGACAAAATAAATATTCTTCAACATATAGCACTAACATTATTTACCACGACTTGTTCATTAGTAGGAACTCAGGTGTCATTGTCACACAGCGCGGCGACCCGATGTTACCAAGCGCAGCCTTAACTCTGGCGTCAACTATTTTGTATATTTCACGTAACGTACGTTACGCAATGTAAAATCACGCCTGTAAGACCCGAAAAGGTAGGCAGAGGAGTGTAATACACTCCCACGCTTCACCAGTTACGTTAACTGGTGAATAGGTGGTGAGCCTATTGCCTAGCATTGGGATATTTCGCCATTATATATGTTATCGCAACATTTTAACGTTTTCCAACTGGAATCTGTGACAACTGTTCTTTGCGAAGTTAGGTGTGGTTATATGTGAGTAGGCTTCTAGAATATGTCATTATAAATTTCTGTTAGAGTGACACTTGCAATCGTTTGTGATTGTGATGTTGCACTTCATGTTGGCGATAGAACATGTACCTACTATTACTAGAGGAGAAAAAACAACGACGTTCTATTCATTGCATTCAAACATTCTAACTTTACTTTGATCTTGTACAAAAGATATAAGCTACTCTAAACGTATAAAATATATACACAGCATACAAAGTGGGTATATGTATTCATTCCGTCTACTTCAGTAAACATCCAAAAATGCCTAGCTTAAACTTGAGCAAACATACATATATTTCGGTCGTTATCTTCCAAAACACTTGATATGTACTCAGTAGATACGTATAACAAATACGAGTACATATGTATAAATGTATACTGCTTCCCTTCATGTAGTGAGATATCCGTAGCCAATTAACAAACGATATTGATTTTCATACACTAAATTTCCTTTATTGAAATCGTGAGGCGAATATATGAACAGCCAACAATCGATCACGCGACAACCACTTCCGATCTCATGATTCGCAATGTTTGAATTGCCGTCTGTACCCTGAGAACCCCACAGTTACGTCTACACCCTGAACACCCCGAGGGGTTGTTCGACAATAATATCAATAGAGAGCGTAACTAATTTCCACTGGGCGTTCCCTAATCGAACAGACCGCGAACCCGTATCTTAAACTTGTACAAAGATAAACAGTTAACCGCTGACCAAACATCGCGTAACAAACTTATACATTTAATCGCCCTTTGCTTAACACAAATACAATAAACTCAAAACCGGCTATGTTTATAAGTTGTACCTGTTGATCACAGTTATCTATAATATGTACACATTATCACACCACGTCCTTTACGGGGTAGGGTGAGAACACCGAGTGGCAAAAATTTCTGTTCCTACAAACCTGACGTTCTTTTTCTACAGTCGTCAGTCTTTTCATACATGGATTTCTGACCAGTATAGACCGGCTACTACTGCTACTGCTGCCAGTATAGTACTACTACTACTATACTGGCTCATAGGAGCCAGTATTTGGTGAGCCTTGACCTCGATCGGCACCTGCGTTCATCAATATCCAGATTGTATGTTTGCTTTGCCATTCTTTCAACAACTATTCTATCAACATATTATAGATACACAATATCATCCACTTTACATGTATAGTACCACTACCCTTGCAGTAGTTCTCGATTCACCTCTTTTAGATATTAATACTCTACTCGTATTCACATTGAAATGTACTTATACCTTATTTCTTAAACTCACTTTTCATATCTGTAGTCTGTGCTTATATTCCAGATAGTGTGAACGTACATTGACATTCCGCAATATCTGGATGTATTTGTGTACGTAACACGTAACATCACGCCTGTAATCCCCGAAGAGGTAGGCAGAGGAATCTAGAACATTCCCACGTTTCACCAATTACGTTTACGTCCTATTATGGAATAGGTGGTGAGTCTATTACCATGCACAGGGCACATATCCAAACTCCGAGCCACTACTAGAAAAATCTAAATTAGAAAAATTTAGGTGAAAATGTTACCAAAAAATGGTAAATAGACGTCATTTTACTTAGTAGGTAATACCTACCTGAGCATTTAATTAATGTACTTATCGCAAATGAAAAAAAAATCCAAAACTATTTCAGTATCCGTACTTTCAAAAAAGCACAAAATATATGGGTAATATGTGTTTGAGCTTCCGTTAAAAAGAATTATGTTAAGGTTTTTACATCTTGCAAATAGCATTAATTATAAAATTTAGTACGTCAACATTAACGATTACGCAACAATTTTATATTTTTTTTGTTTCATACTTTTAACTAATGCTTAGTTTTATGTTAGCCATCATTTTGTTAATACAAAAACTGCACCAACGTAATATTAACTCATATCCATAAACTCCTACGGTCAAGTAACCCCAGCTTTATTAAGTTAGATCCACTCGCCAAACAAACTGACCCTTAAGTCAAGAGAGAATAACTTAAAGATAAATAGTTTACATCAAATATACATCAAACGATGACCACTCCAGATCTCATAATGTCGGGTAGCAAGCGATAAATTCGACAATTTATACACTAGCAAGACATAGTAATTTAATATGGTTGTGTAACGAACACAGATCGAGGGGTTCAAGCGATAAACATTGAGCGGGAACTGATTTGATACAGTATAGTATTAAAGAACTAAAGAGTAGAAAATGTAACACGTGACTTTAAAGGTAACCATTTTGAATTGCTATTGTAAAACTGAAATACTCGTGTATTACGTACATTTGCAACTTTTTGTAGAACGGTAGATTGCAAAATTATATTTTCAGAATACCCTTGATACATCCGAACTATTAGCACGTCAGTGGTTTGGATTATATAATTTAATATAATCGGTTTAGCGTTAATGTATTATTGTCGAAACCACACAATCTAATTTAATTTTAATACTAATCATATTTATAATAATTAAAAATCAATATTGAATTACTTGCGAAGGCTTCAAACATTTCCTATTGTTCTATATTCGAATAGAATTTAAAAGAGTATGTTTATATGATTCATCCCTCATAGAAATACACATGAGGTCTCGTACTCACTAATTAGGCTTAGATATAACTGGAAAACGTAACAGTTAAGAAACACCACCGAAGAGTCTTGAATAAACGCGAACAATTAAGTTACAAGATAAAGAAAACACTATCAAAAAGTATACTTACTGTTTACTCGTACATGATTGAATTCATAACAGACTATTTATGTGTACTTTAGGAAAACTTTTTATATTATATAAGTATAAATAATCATACATCGTTATGAAAAACTTTGTCACAATATGACAATCTGTTGTCATTGTTTACTAATATTATAATACCATTCAGCTGTAAGCACTTCTATTACAGCAGATTGCGATGTAGGAGTTGACGAGACACCTAGCTAAATAGTTCTTAATCTCGCCTTACAAGTACAGCTAAATGATTGTGGTTCCCTTTCAGGTTAAGTGCAGTAAGCCAGTTGACTCTTTGACATTTAATGTACATTGCAAATCGTCTTATGCTATGTCTACATCGCAGCACTATAAAAAAATCAGAATCTATATTAACCGATGTGACAATACAAGTTGTCAACAATATTTTTTAACGAATAAAAAATTGAGAGATATACATATATATGATATGCTATGAACAAAGTTCATATCCTAACTTTCACCTGGTACATTATTTCCAGGGTTATTCTAAAAAGCCGCAAAAGTATCTCATGCAAACACGTTATCCTTGTTAGGAAACAAGTTCGATTTCCATTCTTATTTATACGATGAAGTTTCCCATCTTACGATATTATGGAGAAAGGGACGTTGCAAAGTTTTGCCCAATATCGCATATTTCTCTACTGAATATCAGGATTGGCACCACTGGGCATTTAGGAAAAATTGTGTTTTTCTTTAAAATAACACCTTCAATTATTCCGAATCCTTTACGTTCTGAGATTGGAATTGTATCACAAATATATAAAGACAATTGCAGCTACATGGTAGCCAAGCCTTCCCTAACTTTAAATACATAAAAAAATATTACAAATAAATTCACTATTTTTTTTTCTGCTAAACAAGAATCTTAACGGAAACCAACTGCTGCCCGTCTGTGTTATAAAACGAGCTTAGATATTTCAAAACTTCTAAATAATTTGCATACGAGCTGCTAGATGCCGTACCACTATCCACGTACCACTTGAGCAGCAACTTGAGTGGGATGCATCTTGGCAATTAAGGCTAGATTCAGATGACGCTACCGCCTTCTAATTAAGTACATTAAGAAATAAACACGCGTCACGTATGTTGTTTTCCGTGCTAAGTACTTAAGAGCTTATGTCAGTTTAATACTAACTAAATTGAAAATGACAGTTTCCATTTCTACAGTAAATTTGTTATTGGTATTGACAAATGTTAGTAATTATGCCCTTTTTATATCATAATGTTATTTCATTTGATGACAGCCGCTTTCATACATTAATGCGAGTCATTTTCTTCATGAAACTTCATTTCTACCATCGTGACTTAATGAGTAGATTACACAACCTCAAGCCGTAAGCGCGACTGCCAATCCAGAGGTCCTGGGTTCTATCCCTTGGTCGGATAAAGTTTGGTTTTTCAAAGTTGAAATGGGCATTAGAAACTTGGAATATAATTACCATGATGTGACGTAAACGTAACTGATAGGAGATTGAAATGCACTACACTGCTCTGCGATAGAGGCGCGATGTTCCGGGTAATATAATTATCTCGCTGTACACCTATGAATTGGACATCACGCTATTGTAAGTTTGTTTAGGTCGCTTCTCGTAACGGGGTCTCAACTAAACTTAATTTTATATATAATTCGACGAGACCGTCCTTAGAGCACTCGTATTCGTGTGAAAGAGCACGGTTCAACAAAATAACATACTTATGAACACCGTTCACATTGTTTGAATTTATCCCTAACAGAATATGTCACTTTGTATCATTTGACGGACCCTTGATTCTAAATTGTAAAACAGGTCCTCATTAAAATTTCAAAATATTAATGTAACTCTTAGATATTTCGATACTTTAGTAGTCGGAAATTTTACTTCCTATTTCTTGAAACGTAACATGAACGTATTTTATATTTCCCAATTGGAGAGTAAAGTTGAATGGTATTTTCCAATAGAACATGTTTAAGAGAGGTTTAACGATTGCATGTGGATAGTGCCAAGCTATCATTCGATATTTGCATAACTAATCGTTTGCATACCCAGATTGTTTTACCAATAACTTCCCAGTATACATCAAGCGGACAACAATACAAGTTACATAGAACATAGCACACGAGCTCCTACATATATCCAAGTTTTTATTATACCGACAAATATGTTAGGATATTATTGCTTGATATACTTAGAAACAGGCTATATTATGTCAATACTCAAGTACCTATACCACATAATATACGCATAATTTAAATACCAATCCTTTCATAACCGTGGACGCTACATAGTTATAGACGAGGGTTAACAATGTCGACGGAAAATTTAATAATATGCGAAGCCCGCATGATAACAACTTAGACCGATTGCTCATTGTCCCTTCGAACACGTAAATTTGACTCATTTTACTAAATACAACGTTCAATGTGGATTAATTTAACAATCGCTTGTTCTTAATGTTATGTCTGCGTATAACCAGTCAAGGGAAATACAGCTTGTTGAATAATTGAACAACTTTCGACGCCCCGAACAGTAATTGTGGAGCTCCGAAACTATTTCTCTGATTTAAAACGACCGAGGACTGTTGTGCGAATGGGCGATATTATTTGTGAAAAGATCCTGCTGTAAATCGAATTTTACACCTCAGTAACAACACTTCGAGGGCGTTAGCCTGATCGTCTTTTAGTTTAGTCAGACAGTAGTATAAGAAGTTATATTGTCATAAAATAATTGCATTTATGCCATTATAGCATTATTATGTATGCATTATAGCACAGTATTTTTTTGCTACTTTTTTATTTCGTCAACATTGTCATGTACCTAGTATTAGGTGTCGTTTACTAAAAAAATATATAAAACTAATCTTGTTAATACAACAAGATTTTGTTATTAGTAGAACAGCTTCGCGAATCTATACAATAATATATTTGCTGGAAATCTGTATGTTAGCTGATAATAGAATAAGCTGATATAGTGTAACAGTTCTCCTTGAAAAAGACTGGCTATTCCGCAAATCCATATTCATCACGGCCCTAAATCAATGGAGCAAAAGAGTACTCTTATAAATTATTCGGTAGAACTGTCACATAAAGTGGTTCTGTTTTACTGAGACCTTTTGTAGTGAAATCCTTCAATGCCTTACTTAAGTGCGAACAATATTTCACCATTCTGGTCATTAACTAGAATACGGGCTCGGGATAAATAAGCGAAAACAAACACAATGTAACGAACGGTTTAGGAATGTTACACTGAATGTTTTCTGGGTCTAAGAAATTACGCACGTAAAACCGTTTCTGAACCCGTTTGGGTTTAAGCGATTTATCTATTATATTAACACGCTATAATGTACGTTTTAAACTCATGTAAGCATTTATAAGGATTCACGTAGAGGATTTGAAGAATTACGTCTTTGAAGTATACTGTTAAATATGACTTACAGATCGTGGAAACTATCCTGGCGTTGCAAAATTCAAATTAGGAACGCCAGTCACAAATTAATGTCTATGAATCTCCGGAAACACAATGAAAGTTTAAAATTGTAAAGGTATCACCAATACATCGGTTTCCTCCTCAACATGTGGATATGATAGATGTATGTCCAAGATGTTCCTGTCGACGAAAACTGCGAATGAACATGAACACATGAGTACGGATCGTCCATTTTACGTTTTCCTACCATAAAAACTCTAAATCACTAACACAGCAGAAATAAAACCATTCACATGATATTTTAGTATCGTTACAAGGAAATATTACAACGTAGATCAACGAAACACAGTCGCCACAAACGGATATAAAACAACGCGAAAACAAACACATATATAACAAATGACGCCCGAAGACAAACAAGAAAACGTCCAAAATATACCACTTGTTTTGACAAGTTCAGTTCCCCGATTCTTGTTTATGAGCGGCAAGATGTAAAAAAAGAATAGAAAGTTTGAGATATTCATTTCGGGTGTCCCTTGAAAAATTTATTTTAAATTTCTGGTGTGTCGTGTTTACAAGCGAAGTTTTATTATTCGTTGCCCCAACTTGGCGCCCGTTTGTCTTGATATCTCCTGGGAAGCTCTAATTATTGTTATTTCGCTGGACGGTTAGGTTTCTTATTAGCTTCATATCGTTTAATGTAAGTGACATTTCAATTTACTTTATCTGCACTCTGTTGTTTTTGCTGTTTATTCAGCGCAGACTATGTTACTATTTCTACAATGTTTTGCTTCATTTTTGAATGTTGATATCAATGACAAGTGGTCTGGAACGCCTAAATTACTTTACTTAAGTATAAATATACTTCAAGTATAAAATAATTATTAGTCTGACCGTTTTAGGTAAATGCACCCGCAATAACACTTAATCCAATTAGCAAAGTAATATCTTAAACACCTCCCAAAACTTGTCTATTTGAATATGATTATCAGTGTACTCTATATTGACACCAAGCGATCTAACGAACGGGTATTTTTCTTTCAATCATCGAATATCTTTGAACATAGCGTTATTTCAATCGTATTAATCATTCTCAAACTTTTTTGTACAAAAAAAATTTCAAGTTAAAAGTTTGAGATGTGCTTATTTCAGAAATATTCTTCGCAAATAAATTTTTCCTTGCGCCTCAGTTGTAAATTAGTTTCGCTTCTAAGTTAACTGATCGGACGTAATACTCGCCTTACCCAAAAAACAAAAGATGTTGAAAAATCTTCTTATTAATGTACGGATATTTGATTATTCGATGTCACGCCCACGGTTCAAGATCAAGTGAATACTAAATTCGAAAACCAATGATGAAATAAAGGTATTTACAATTTACACGTTATTTAAGAACCGTTATTAAATTTCCAATTCAAACATAGTTATGAATGTATGTTGTTGCTTATTCATGAAGGATTTGATTAGTGTATTTTATTCAATAGAGAATTTTATTGATTTGACTGGCCCGTTTATGCAGTGGTTAGTGAGTCTGAGTGTTGCTCTGGGGGTCGTGAGTTCGATTCCCCCTAATAATAAAAATTTGTGCGATGAAAACAACTTGTGTCCCAAGATATGATATTATATATTATTGTAAGGAGAAACGGATAATTTGAATGTCTAACCAACTATCACACTGACAGACTCACATTGACGTTAAATTAACACACTTGCTCGAGGCAGCGTTCAGGACGGTCAACATATCACTTATAGTTGTGTGTTATCGTTCCCTCAACATTGCTAATAAAAACAATAATTGATATATGTACGTGTTTTATTAATACATTCTTAGATTGAATTGACATTTGTTAGTAGTTTTATGTTCTGCTTACATTATATTATATAAATATCATTATTTCAAAATATGTATATTAAGTGTTTTATTATATATATAGATTCTCAAAATCACTACTCAGTTTAAATTTTCTCCTGTCAAATGTAACAAAATACTTGTTTACGATACGTTTAAGAAGGCTCCAAGAACGTTGAACAATCAAGCGAGGCTCAAGTGTTATTTCACCGGGATAGAATAATAGTCTGTGAAACGATTTTCGTTTTTATTTTTTATTATAAAGAGTAACACACAAAGTCTTGAATGATATATTTTATTCGCGTCGGCTATTCTGTCAACCATGATAACTTTGAGATGCTGTTTGAAAAATTAATACTTATCTAAATATTGAAAATATTGTGAAAAGAATGTGAAATTATTCATTTACACTTCTACATTGCCTATTATATTACATAGTTTATGTACTATAGTGGTGTTACAAAGTATGTATCATATAGTTTTATAAAATATGCTGATTTGTAGTATAAATAAGTCATAATAAAGTGTATCAATTATCCAAATAATAATTTAGAAAATTGTTTCTTTTAATTCATGCTTATAAGAATTTATTGCCTTGAATCATAGAGCTAAGTACTGAACTCAGTCGAATGCGAATCCGCAAACACATCGACGCCCTCATCCGTTACTAAGTACGCTCCACATATTGCACTTTGAACTGTTCAACCATCGTACAAGTGATAAGACTTTTCTTACACTGGGAACTTTTATGGAAAATCATGAATCATATGGAATATTTGTAACAAAACACTTCACCCTTCGAAATATATTTAAAGAGTATGTCCCCATTTCTACCATTAAACAGTACTTGTAATATGTATTGTAGTTACTTAACATTAGTCAGATTAGCCGTCACGTTTCATTAATTGATGAAAACGTGCCTCATAGCCAGCCATATATCATCACCATGATCACTATCAGTCTGGCTATATTCGCTGCTGGACAAGGCCTCCCTATGCAGTTCGTATGCTTCCGTATGCGTGGGCTAGGTATACAGGTTAGGATTCGTATTACTATACTATTCCCAACCTGCTTCTCATATTGCTTATATCATATTGCGGCCAGAGCATTTAGCTACATCGCGATCAGACAGCGCCGAATTTAGTAGCCGCTTACGATACCCTATACTCTGGCATGAGGTCGAGGCATTTATTCTTTCCCCGTCTCCATAATGAAATATCATATTTATAACCTATTGTTTATGTTCCTAATTAATCCAATTATAGGAAGGTTTCGTTATTAAACCACACTTTTATACTTACATAGGTAAATATGTTTATTACAATCCATAAAATATTTTTTACTGTTAAATGCTTCTGCACTATCTAAATATACATTGTTAAATTATGTAGGCACTAGTTTAATAAACATAATATGATTTTTTGGGGTAGCCAGACAAGTTTCGGAACTATTATGATTATCGTATAGGTACCTACCTACCTACCGTAAAAACTAAAACACCAGTGCGATTATGTCATAAAAATATGAACGAGAGGCCTGTAAATTCCTTAATCGTTAAATCTTCTTAGAAATTTCAAGCCAGGCCTTGCAAGTCTATTTATTTATATCTTTATGATCGTTCGACCGTTGGGTGGTGTGTAGCGGCCTCAATAAACCGAAATAATTAAACGCTCTTTGAAATAATCAGTTGACCGCTCAAAGGTTGGAAACATTTTGATTTCCCGTTAATAAGGTGGGGTTGTTTATTCGAAAATATATACGTGTACATCGACGTAGGCAAATTTTGAAATAGAAATTTACTTAAAAACACTTTAACAAATATACCTGCGTAAATTGACTGCCTCGTTGGTCGAGAGGCTACAAACGCGACAGCTGGTCGAGAGGTTCCAGATTAGAGTCCCGGCTCGGCTATAGGCAGATTTTTCTAACTCACAATTTCAAGTTAGTACCTTGTAGTGTGAACTTGTGCCCAATATATGGCTATTGGCTTAACTCCTGTCCCATAGTGGGTTGTTAAATTTAACAGATGGACCATGGGAGTGTACTATTCTTCCCTGCCTACCGCTTCGGCAAATACAGGCGTTAAGATAAAAACAATAATATTTCGACACAAATCAAGAGTCATGAAAATAGCTGTACATTGAGCTCATGGAATGGTAACCAGACAACTAATAAACGTAACATCACGCCTGTAATCCCCGAAGAGGTAGGCAAAGGAGTGTAGAACACTCACGTTTCACCAGTTACGTTTACGTCCCACTATGGAATTTTCTCTCACAGTAGTGCATTATATAAAAATGAATAGTCCTCCGAACGGAAATCTGGTATGAATAGGTATGATCTGTGAAAAATCTGACAGTAGGTATCCTTAATATACACTGGCCTACATCATATTAGAATTATCAACTGATTACTAAAATAGATATGGAAAAGCGAGGCGTCCTGACAAGCATTTTATAAATGCTTACTAGAATAGCGTCAACTACTGAACAGATCTAAATAACTTAGGGAATTCCTTGGTGTTAACAGCTTTATATTAATTATTATTGTAAGTTTTCCATGAAATAAATGATTTTGATTTTTTGATTTTTTGATTGAAATATCTTAATTTTCCCATAATTAAATTTCCATTGAAAAAAAACATTTTCGTTTAAGTAACATTGAATAGAGACTGTAGTGAGCGGCTGTATTTGAAAACTAACAATATTGATATTGCGCGTAAATAGAGCTCTGATAACTTAAGCGGCTTTCTGGAGATTTTCGCGAAATTGCTTCATAGGGATGTTAAATTTACCCTGATTCAAATCAATTTGATACGGTTTTGTTCTCTGCGTACTGAAAAACTTACCGCAAGAATTTTGAAATCGTGTGTAGCGTGTTTATTTTTTAATTTGTAATATTATGAAAAGAGAAAGTTAAAAGAACATTAATAAAATATATTCTTTTTAATATTACGATGGTAATAATGGTTACATTCATGATTTATTGAAACATATTAGACTGGCTTTTGTAAGATATCTTTTATTGTTAAATGTTTTGTGAGTGTTTTTTCGGGGTTGCCACACTAGTTCCGGACCTATACGAGGTCCTGCCTTATGAACTCCCGCCGATTGCAGCGATATCGCGGCGGAGACTTGAGTCTATCCAGCTTTATTCTTAGACTTATAAGAACTTCATTTGTACCTGTAGCTCGGGACCAGAATACGAGTTACGGTATCTCCTGCCTGTCGTAAAAGGTGACTAAAAGGACGCTTCTGGGGTTGCGAGCGGCTAGAGTGGGAACTCGAACCGTCAAAATTACTATTCTTATCACTGTTATTAATGTGACATCGTTTCGTCAGTTATCTTAAAGGGTAGACAGAGACTTCAGACTTGAAATGCTTCTTATATATTCAATCGTTAATTACTTTATTAATACAATATCATGATTCTTCTTTTATTAATAAGTACTGTTCTACGTAACAGCACGCCTGTAACTTTCGAAGATCTAGGCAGAGGAGCGTAGTACATTCCCACATTTCACCAGTTATGTTTACGTCCCACTATGGAACAGGTGGTGAGCCTATTGCCTAAGTACTAAACCACATAAATAATTTACGAGTTCCCGTAAATAAAAATAAGCCTAGATATCCTATTCTATTGGAGTTGCCATCACTCACATCTAATCGAAAATAATGTGTATTGGCTATAAAGAGTATCAACGAGTTACATACATATCGTACATACATATCACATTATAGAACGTAAATAGAATCGACAAATATTGTCATAATCATTCGCAGACAATATTTCAGTTGCTCACCTTCGTTATGCGTGCTCGTCGTTCGTTTCACTTGTCATGTTCAGGTACACTTGTACTGAGCGCAATACGAGACTGTGTTTATATCACTAGTTTTATTGAAGTGACATTCCATTACACTGTTATGTGACTATGACATGTAATGCCGGCGGCAAAAAAATTCTAAAACGGATATCGCTTTGTCTCCACGTGTATTTGTTTTTTGTCACAGCATTAATTGAAATATAAATAACTGTTTTTTATGTGGAAACGTAACGTCACGCCTATCATCCACGAAGAGGTAGGCAGATGAGTTTAGTACACTCCCACGTTTCACCAGTCACGTTTACTTTCAATTACGAAACAGGTGGTGAGATATTGCCATACACCGCGCACATATCCAGACATTGAGCCACTACAATATAATCTAAATTGCAAAAGTTATGTAGTGCCCGACCTGGGATTTGAACCCAGAACCTCCCGATTGACAGTCACGCTTGCTAGTTGCAACATGATCAACGAGACAGTCTTATATATGGAGACTGTATTAAAAGCGTAATCATAAATGTAGTCTATCTATGCCTTGCGATCCAACCCCTATGCTTAGCGTGGAGATTGTGGGCATAAACTCCAGGGGAGGCCTATGTCCAGCAATGGACTACAATAAGCTGAGGCATGGATGATGAATGATGAACTAAATCACGAAACGATTAGTTTTAAAGAGAATGGCCTCACAGTAGAAATAGACATAGGATTAATACTGCTTAGGACGAAACATGCATATTTATGTATGTTGTACCATCTACATAACATACATATGTATGTATACGTATAGATAAACACGGTCTGATTAATAAAATACTTCGAACAATGAAAAGTGACAACCAAATCACAATCATCAGAGTCTGAGTGTAAGTGTCTGGTGTTGTGATAAATGACATATCCTTTACAAAACAAGCATAAAGTATCCGAGCTTTATCGCGACGAACAATGTACGAGTATGTCTTTATTAATCAAGTGTATCCGTCATTCATTACATACTACATATACTTATACCTTTAACTTTTAATTTATTTATTTCAAAATGGTTATAATAAATTAATGGTCTCTTATACTTAAATCCATTAGTATATTGAAGCGGGATATGGTAATACGTGAAAATTTTCTTCACGATTCAATTTACTGAAAAGTTTAAACGTAAAACACTTTCCTATACATGCACTTGCAACATTTCCCATCTGGAGGGATAACATTCACACCACAACGCTCGCATAAATTTGTTAGGAGTGCGGTCGTATGTGACAAAAACTCGCGCATTGCCATGTCGCTGGAGTATTGGAAACTAAAATGTTACCAGTCATTTGGCAACCCAAAAATTTCCATCGCCGCAACGCTCGTATTTCTAAATTTGAGACCGAAAAGTGACCACAGAGTTCAAATGAACGGAATTTAATAAACTCATTGTTTCGTCCCTTTGGAATTCATTCGCCCTAATTGAATTGGAATAGCGTAATTTAATACAATGAACATTAGAATGTAAACAATAAATAAAACGTAACATCACGCCTGTAGTCCCCGAAGAGATAGGCAGAGGAATGTAGAACATTCCCACGTTTCATCAGTAACGTTTACGTCCCACTATGGAATATGTGGTGAGCCCATTGTCATGGATCGGGCACATATCCAGACTCCGAGCCACTACTAGAAAATCTAAATTAGAAAATTTTAGTAGTGGCCGACCCGGGAATCGAACCCAG